>JZKD02S2049215.1:13981-30039 GCA_000966675.3 Picea glauca
CAAAGCCAACCCACACAATTGATTAGTGATAATCAAAGTGCTATTCAAATGTCTAAGAATCTAGTTTTTCAAGAAGACCAAGCACATTGATATACAATATCATTTTGTTCGAGATTTGGTTAAGCAAGGTGTGATCGAGATTATGTATTGTAGTACATAAAAGAAGTTTGCAGATATTTTCACAAAGGCTCTCCCAAAGAACAAGTTCTACAAATTCAGAGAGGAACTTGGAATCTTTCCAAATGATCATTATGGAGGAAAAATGTTGGGTTAATGACTCATTTGATTATTGTAGATCTATTTGTTGTTAGTATTGTTATATCTCAAATATATATTTTGAGAGTGAGATAATATTAGTTGAGTGAATTGTGGAAAGATTGTTGAGTGATTTTAGGAGATGATTCTTTTATGCGACAACTCTTGAACATGTATACATGTTTTTCTTGATAATGATAATGTTTGAGTTGGTGTGTGGTACTGCTGAATCTTTGTTTCTCCATTAATGTTGGCTAATATTTCTTCATTCACTTCACCATCTCCAAGATATATCAGACTATAATGAACTATGCATCTTAATTATTTGAGCACATGTTTTTCTGCTACCCAATGCTCTTGCCTTGGCTCCACCATGAACTGACTCAAGGTGTTCACAAAAAAACATATATCTGGTCTAGTTTTGACCAAATACATCAAGGAACATATCAAAAACATGTACAACATTGGATCCACCAACTCTGAATCTAAAGTTGTCACCTTATTCAAATTAGTGATCATGGGTGTGGCCATAGGTTTGCAGTTCTCCATCCAAAACCTCTTTAGGATCTCAACTGCATACTAACCCTGCCCAAGGAAAATATACCTTGGTCTCTGCCAAAAATAAAAAGACAATAATTAATGCATCATGCTGATGTCCTTCATCTCAAACTCAACTGCCATGTCTCCTTTGCACCTTGCAATGAGATTTTTTGCACATGTAAGAAACAAGTTATCTACATACAACACCAAAATGAGTAGATCGGTCCCAACAAATACATAATATAATTTAGGTCTACTTATCTTTTGGTGAATCCCATACTCCACATATATCCATATATCCTTGAATGCCATGCTCCCGGTGCTTGCTTGAGTCCATACAAGGATCTTTAAAGCCTGCAAACATGACAATTTTTCTCATTTACCCCAAATCCTTGAGTCTGCTCTATGTACATTTCTTCCTCAATGATACCATAATGGAAAACTGTCCTCACAACCATTTGATGTATCCTCCATCCTATAAATGAAACTAAGTAAATACATTCTCTAATGGAAGTGCACTTGGCGATTGGAGAAAATGTCTCCTCATAGTCCACTCCCTCTTTCTAGGAGAACCCTTTTTCGACGAACCTTGTCTTGAACTTATCAATGTTGTCATCCATTGCATGATTGATATTATAGATCCACTTGGAAATCATTACTAATTTCTTCTTTGGTCTTCGTACTGTGTCCCAAACATCACTCTTCATGATGAAGGTGTAATCCTCCACCATGGCATCCTACCACACCTACTGGTCTGCTACCTATTAAAATATGAAAGGCTTTGAATCTATGATGTTTCTCATCAATTCCATGTAGTCTGGATACTTCTTCAAAGGTTTTCTCTTTCTAAATGTGTTCCTCGGAGCCTCTACATACTCTCGGGCATCCCTCCATGTCTAAGTGAACTATCACAGTCTCTTGATAGAAGTGGAAGGGAATACTGTCTCCTCCTCTTCACCTGAAGGTTGTTGTACTACTCTGAAATTTATTAGTGACTCGAGATCAACCTTCAAAGCATCCATATCCCCATCCTCTCCCAGTAGAATAGGCTCATAGGACTTCATGGATGCAAATTTTTCCTCAAAATTTACATCCTTGCTCATTAATATATTCCTATGCTCTATAATATAGACCATGTGATCCACCATTCCTAGGGATAACTAAGGATATTATGTTTCGAGGCCCTCAAGTTGTAGACATGGAGTATCGAGAGGTAGATGAGCAGGCAGGGGCCCCTATCATTCCATGCATCACCATCTGATCGATGGAAACACCATTCGATAGATGGAAACACCATCCACCACACCCAACTTGGCCCACACAGGGAAACATGTCTTGCTTCATGAGGTAATAAGTTTGGTATCGTGGTAAGTGTCATTTTAATATTTGGATCATTTGAACATGTTTCTAAGGATCCTTTCTTGACTCTGAAAACATTTTCTTGGAAATTATGTTTTTTTCCCCATTTCACCTTGGTGAGTGTCATGGTTTCCTAATAAGTGGCCACCCTCGAGGAAAGGGTTGCTACCGAGGGGTCTCCTTGAAGGGTCATTGTACCATCCCTACTCATACTTTCCACCTTCCACCACTTCATCCCATCCGTTTCCCCATCTTTTGGGTTTTAGGGATTATTGACCCAAGAAGGGCATGTACCTCATTTCATGGGAAGAAGGGGCCACTAGGCTCAAAGGTTCCCTAGCAAAAAATAATGCAATAAAAGCTCACCCTGGTATCTTGAGAGAAATGTAACACTTATAAAAAAGTGAGGGATCCATAAAACAAATAACTAATTAATCAATAACACTTTCCAAGGTAGAGAGTTTGTGGGATATGCATTTCCTTTTAGTGCCCCTTATTGTCTTCAACTTGGAAAGGAATGCAAACCAAGGTAGAGCGTATGTGGGCTATGAATTTCCTTTTTAGTGACCCTTATTGTCTTCAACTTGGTGACACACGTAAAATAAATGGCTAATGAAGGGATTGGAAAAATATGCTTTAAAAAAGAAGAAGAAAAGGATGTGGCTATCCCTCAACAAAGACGACCATAAATGAGACAATACGAGCCCTTGTATGTCATGAAACCCCATTACTAGAAGTCTAAATCCATCCACCTCACATTCACTACATGACCTAGAAAGGTTTCTCCTTGGAACATTCCCTACTTGAGGAATTGGTTCACCCAATAGAGTTATTATGGCACCCCTCCCATATATGAATTTGACAAATTCTATAAGGTATTTGAACATTTGTTTATTTTGAAAAGGGGGGATTTGATGCACATGTTCAAGTGGTTCTTTTATTAGATATGGCTTACTTGGCACGATATTGTGACTTTTTGACCCTTGGAGGGTGAATCTGTTTGTCTTTGTAGGGACTTGATAGGTGGAAGTCTTTTCATGAAGGCACAAGGTCACTTGGACCTTCATTTGGGGCATGAAGCCCACAGGTTGGATGATACATCCCCTCTCTTTGGAAACATGGGAGACTAATTTTTTTTTTTGGTGGCACTTAGAGACCATGACGAGATCACACTCCAACCTCTTGCACCCAAATATTGGCCTTTGGAGGCCTAAAACGTCACATTTGATGCCCTAGACGTCACATGAGCTAAGGTTTTGATGGGGTTTTCATGGTTCATGGTAGTGTAGCTTGGTTTTATGGAGAGAGATACACTTGGAACATGCTATATCTCTTGGTGGAATGATTTATGGACTTTGGAGGCCCCACGTCCTTCATCAAAGGATCAACGTCTCTCCTAGAGGCCCTACGTCACCCTTTTAGGGCATGATATTGCCCCTAACCAAGAATTTTCTTTTCGTAATTTTGAATTTTAAAGTTGTAAAGGAAAAAAGAGGAGGTTTACCTCCCTAATTTGATGTTGACATTTTTAATTGTGGACAAATGGGTTTTAGGTGACCTCCTATAAAAGGAGGTCACCCCATTGTCATTTTGAACATAACTCACATGAGAATTACATAGTGTATGACTGGAATTTTTTCCCTACGTGGGAATTTTGCTTTATCTCTCTCTTGAACACTTCTTTGTGCTTCTATTACTTATCAATTGGTGAAGAAATTGAGGTGCTATCTCTTGGAAGGATTTTTTCTTGGTATTTTGGTGGAATATGCTTGATAAGAAAGGGTTTCTTCATGTTTTTTCTTGGAATTGGTAAGGAATTTTTGCATTAATTGTGTTTTTCTTCTTGTTTCAAGCTAAATTTGTCTAAACCCTTGGAGGAGTATAAAGACATATACCCTCCATCAAGTCTACTTTTTATCGTTTAATAAGCTATATTTTATGCAAAGGTTGATAGGAGGAGTAAAAAGGCTTACACCCTCCTAAATTTACCTTGCTAGTTTGATTTTCTCTAGGGAGTAAAAATTCTTACAACCCTAAAGAATTAACAAAGATAGCTCTTACATAAGAGATTCCATTTCCCAATTGATTAAGCGCTAGTCTAAATTGCACTGGATATATAAAATCGTTGCATTAGTAATGTGAATTGTTGAGATATTACAATTGTCCAAGTTAGAAATGATTCTACTTGCTATAAGATTATTTGTGCCCTAAGGGCATCTTGACTACCCTAATAATTCTCTTTTCCGTTATTATATTAATGCTACAGCCATTAGGGCTGCAACAAAACTATCTTTCTTACATTCTTTACTCTCTAATCTACCGTGGAAATTTACTTGTGAACCTAGATTATTATTCTACTAGTTATTGGCTGTCATTTGGACAATTTACTCGTTGATTTTTGTGGTTATATTTTTCTGTTGTAGAAATTGTTTGCTACAACCACTTGAATGTCATAATAACTTGTTGATAACATCATAAAAAAACCACTAGTCACCACCAAAATCGTTTTTTAATAATTGGAAGTTTGACTAGTGATTGCTAGCTTTATTCCCAATATCTTGTACTAGATTTTGGATGGTTTAATTTGTAGCTATTGATATCTTACATTTCTGATATATATTTACACACTGCTACAATTTGGGACAACGAGGGTTATTTCTTGATCCCCTTTGGTTTAGGTCTTGTATATCTATCATTTGCCTTGTTTTGGGCAAGTTTAAGGCTTGTATATCTATCATTTGCCTTGTTTTGGGCAGGTTTAACATTATTTTGCAGGTGCACAATACTTGGCAACCATTCTCCATCTACATGACTCATTCTCAAATCCTTACTCCTTCTCCAATATTGACCTATAGGGGTGTTCCATCTCAATCCCACTAGGGTCACTTGGATTCCCACCTTGTGGTAATTTTATCATCACTAAAGCAAAGGGAGTGTCTATCTGAGGTGACAATGAGTAGGTACTCCCATAGTTGTCACATTTCTGTGGATTGGGTTGGGATTTTCCCAAGCTACATATTGTGCAGTAACATATTGGTGACATTGTTGGGGAGGATTTTGAATCCTCTTTTGAGCCTTAACGACACTTGACAAGTTTTTCCCAATGCCTTTACCCATAGATTTCCTAGCGACTCCATTTGAGGGAAGTTCCCTTTCCATATTTGATGAGAATTGAGGTCATCTGGAGACTCCATTGAGGTATTAACCTAAGTGATGGAAGCATGTGTCTGTGGAACTTCCATGAGGCATGCAAAGCTTTGGATGTTGAGTCTGTTTATTGGTATCCAAACAAATGCCCGATGAATGGTTGAATCATATCCCTAAGTTTGATGATGATCCATCTTCGAATGTTGCACATATTGTTGAGTTTACTAAGCTTGTTTTGTGCTTTGGTGCAGAACAAGAAGATGTGGTGGTATAGTTGTTTCTATTGCATTTGAAGAAAGGTAAAGAGATTGGATTAGACATTCTTGCAACCCTAAAATTACATATTCTTCAATGATCCTTATCCAATATTTCCTCAAGTGTTGGGGCCCTAGAACTTAGAAGTTCGAAGACACTATTCAAGACCTTGAGGATGCTTTCCTGGAACAAATGTTTCCTTTGAATCATCTCGAAATTCTAAGGGAAACACTTCTTCCAAATCCTATTGAGAACCTAGTTGAGGAAGAAGAGGTTGAAGATGATAGTGATGAAGAAGGCTTTGAGTACCTCAAGAACAACATACAAGAAGAAAATGAGTTTTGTGAACAATTACTTGAGCACTTCCATGATAAATACTTTCTTGCCAAGTTCAGTGTGCAAAGAAAATAAGAATACAACTTTATCCTTCAAAGTTATGAAAGGAATCCTACCCCATACATGGCGTGGGAAGTTGCCATGGCCTATTTTGGAGTAAGGTCACTATTTGATGTTGTGACAAAGAGATAAGGTTACCATGAAGCCCTTCCAACTCAGGATCACAAATTCTTGATGTCTAAAGAAGTCTCAAAACTCATTGAAGATCAGGATACACTTTTTCTTAGAAAACAGGTCCACAATGAAAGTTACCAAGGGGATCCCATTGAAGTTTATCATGTTGAATATCTAGATGAGACATTTCTATCCATGCTCCCACCTAATGAAGATGAATTTTTTCTGCCTCACTTTCCTCCTAGAGTGGTTAGTATCAAGAAAAATTCTTTCTAAGAGGTTTACCAACACCTTGAGTAGGAGCAGGAATCACCAGTTGAAGGCTTGATTGAAGAACCGAGTCCCCAGGAAGAAGAACATGATTTACCTCATGAATGTGGTGACCGCTCTAATGACTTAATCCATGAAGAGGATCCTTGTAAAGATGAAGCACTTGTGTCTGCCTTCCATTTTATGAATACATCTAGGCCCATGTTCCTCCTGCACAAAAAAAAGAGAACACGGTAAGTTATAATCCTTTCAAAAATTATGATGATACTTTATTCCATGATTTCAGAAGTAAACAAGTGCCACAGGATCCCTTGGATGCAATAAACCCTTTGTGTAATAATGTGATTGATAACATTGATGATTTCATACATGTTGGAACACATGCATGGGATGTTGATTTTTTTGGTTTTGATGGGGACCCCATATATGACATCTAGGGAACCTTTCAAATAACGAATACACAAATATTTTTCGTCAGAGCATGGATTTTCAGAAGTTTGTGATCCATATATTTGGTAGCCTGATGTTGATATGATCATAGACCTTTTTCATCCACCAGAGGATGACTCCTTTCTGCATGATCATGACTATTTCCATCCATACCTTGGGATTTGTGATGAATATCATTTTGAGCGCTCATATTTCCTGAATGGAGAACATTTTCAACTTTCTCCATGCTCAAACCTTGATGTATATAAGGTGATGGCCATCCCAAAGCAGTCAAAGAGTCACTCTACAAAGCAACGATATTTTCATCCCAAGGATTTCTGTAGGGATTTGTGGATAAAGAAGAAACACACTTTGGGTTTTGGGGAGGATTCTTTCTCTAGACCCAAGGTTGTCCCTTATCTCATCTCTCCTTCCCAAGGAACTTTTAGGGTATTCTTGGGACCTTTCATCTCCTCTCAGTCTACAGGAAGGAGTGGTGTGCTAAAGGAGGAAGAAGACGAACCTTTGTTTATGCAGGGTATCCCTCTTCAAATATGGATTGATCAGGATTGTGACTATTCTTTCTGACATGATTGTTTCCCTACCACCCACCTCCATGAGTTTCTTTCTATGATTGATCACATGATTATTTATACTCATGACTATTTTGTGCTTGACTTATCTTTGTTATGTCACATGATTAAGCACAGGGGGAGATACCTTGATGAAATGGTGAGAACATGGTTTCATTGGTTGTATGACTTCACCTGACATCTTCAAGACTCGACCTCTAGGGCCCTAGATAAGTAGTTAAGTCATTTTCTTTCCCTTACATTTGCATTTGCTTGCTCATGATAATTTAACTACATTTACTTACATTTTCATGTCATATCTCATTTTTCATTTTTCTCTACTTGCATTATTTCATAATTGCTTTACATCATTTTCTTTCATCATATTACATGTTAGTTTATAATTTTTTGAAAAAATACAAAATTTTCTTTGTAAGACTAGTTGAAAATTTGAAATTTTTATCATATTGACAAAGGGTGAGTGAGCCACCTTCAATATCCACAGTTTGTTTGTTTCAGTGTGTGTAGGCACATGTATTACCAAGAGAGGTTGAGGTTCTCATGCACTCTACAATGAGTACATGTCCCTGAGTAGGAGCCAGATGTTATCCCCCATGTTAGCGTAAGAAGTCACTCCTGGATTGCTTGCAGGAGCAGAGCCTGACACCCATTAGTTTAGTGTCACGATTGTTTAATTGGGTGATCAAATGGAGATCAACTCGAACGATGTGGTTCCAACACTGAAACTAGGCCAACCATGCATGTGCAAGTGAGGTCTTAGATAACTTCATACAGTGAGTTGTAGTAAGGGTGAGTAGGGGGAAGACTTGTATCAGAGAGATGAAAAGGTCTGTTATAAACATCAGGTTCCTAACAAACTATGAAAGAAGACATCCGAACGCAATATCTTCTCATGCTCAAATGTAGAAAACCAGAGAAAACAATAATGTCACAATAAACCCTTTATCATAACATAAATTCCACTATTCGTGCGAATCAGTCGATCACGAACTCTCGTAGTGTAAGATGAAAACTTAGACGGGAAAAGAAAGTCTGTCTGCAATTAAACAAGAAATCTTACATACAGGTGCATAACCAGAGATAAGATATATGTTAAAAATTTACAATCGAGAGCTCAACTCTACCATCGATACTTTACAAAATACAAAGACTGAGCTTATAAACTCAGGAAAATTTTCCTAACAGAGGCGTGCTCGTCGCCCAAGGTTCTGCGTCCCTTCAGCTAAATTCGGATGGGATTTCTCTGTCAGACGCCACCTTAACTATGCATGGCTCCTACAGGAGGAGTAGTTGAGCCAGTAAATGCTGTTTTAGCGTGTGCAGACCTCCTCCAGCTAGTCGAGGACTCCGCATGGATTTTCTGCAAGAAAGGGTACATAGGACCCTCTCGAGCAGACCGCTTACCAGACCCTCCATACTTCACAATTAATGAACAAAGAGAGGTTTCAACCACCCCTTCTTGCTTTCATTTATTCCAAATGAAGACCAGGATCAAGGTCGGGTCTGATGGCAACTAGAGGTTGTGACGGGCCTCTCTGTGACTGAATTTGGTGCCTCAGCCTCCTTTACGCAACTCCCCCCCTTTTCCAAGTGCGCACGGGCTGTGACCACGTGCCTATTCCCATGGCGCTTTTCGGCATTCGTGAGTATGTAAGGGCTGCTCCTTGCTCTTCGGAATCGCGATGAGCGATATGCCGAGACAAATTGATCTGGTGCCACACGCCCTTCGAATTCGACGGTTCTAAACTCATCTGATGCTGCGGTGGGCCCCAGATCCTGAATGCTCTCGCTTCTTCATGTATCGAGACATGATGGAACTGATTTTTGCGCGTTGAAACCGCGATGGGAGAGAAGGCGGGGAGCCTAATCGCGCACCACATGTCCCTCTAGATCTGACGGCTCCGATCTTCTCGGCACTTCTGTGGGCCCGGGTGCTCGCGCCTCTCGCTACTCGAGACCTCGCGAGTTGAAGTATTAGACTTTGGCATTCTCCCTTCGCGAAGTCCCGAGACGTGATAGTCAGCGACGGTTGACCTCCATCTGGACACTTTCTCGTAACTCAAAATCTCGCGAAACCAACGGGATATGGTCTGTTCTTTGAACTCGTGAACCTCGAGCTCGTGGAATAACACTACGATTGAACTGATCACGATCAACGGCCCTCATAACTTCGTGAGTGCTTCCTGAAGTATTCTGACCGTTGATTTCCTTAAAACTTTAGGCGCTATACTTGACACGATTTGGTTAATTCTGCAATTTCCCATCAATTGCTGTTCTGCTTTATCGCTGAATCCTTTGCGCTAAAGAATGAACTGCCCGCTCGCTTGATTTTAAGTCTGAAAAGGAATTCCTTTATGCGCTGTGCTTGGGCGCTCCTCGGGCAACTTGTAGACCTGTGTATCCCGATACCAAAGACAAGAAATGTTGCTAACACCCCATTCCTAGGGATAACTAAGGAGATGATGTCTCAAGGCCCTCAAGTTGCAAACATTGAGTATTGAGAGACAAATGAGCAAGAAAGGGCCCCTATCATACCATGCATCACCATCTGATCGATGTCAACACCATCTACCACACCCAGCTTGTCCCACAAAGGAAAACATGTCTTGCCTCATGAGGTAACAAGTCTGATATCATGGTAAGTATCATTTTAATATTTGAAGCATTAGAACATGTTGCTAAGGATCCTTTCTTGATTTTGAGAACATTTTCTTGGAAATTATGCTTTTTCCCCTATTTCACCTTGGTGAGTGTCATGGTTTCCTAGTAAGTGGCCACCCTTGGGGAAAGGGTTGCTATGGCAGGGGGGGGTATCCTTGAAGGGTCATCGTACCATTTCCACTCATAATTTCCACCTTACACCACTTCTTCCCCTCCGTTTCCCCATCTTTTAGGTTTTGGGGCTTATTGACCCAAGACAGACATGTACCACATTTCATGGGAAGAAAGGGCCATTAGGGTCAGAGGATCCCTAACAAAACATCATGCAATAAAATTCCACCCTTATATCCTAAGAGCAATGAAATAATTCTAAAAAAAGCGAGGGACCCATAAAACAAATAACTAATTAATCAATAACACTTTCAAAGGTAGAGCATTTGTGGGCTATGAATTTCCTTTTAGTTCCCCTTATTGTCTTCAACTTGGAAAGGCATGCAAACCATGGTAGAGTGTATGTGGTTTATTCATTTCATTTTTAGTGCCCCTTATTGTATTCAACTTGGTGACACATGAAAAATAAATGGCTAATGAAGGGCTTGGAAAAATATGCTTTAAAAAAAAGAGGAAAAGGATGTGGCTATTGCTCAACAAAGACGCCCATAAATGAGACAATATGAGCCCTTGTATGCCATGAAACCCCATTACTAGAAGTTTAAACCCATCCACTTCACATTCACTACATGAACTAGAAAGGATTCTCCCTGGGAACATCCCCTACTTGAGGAATTGGTTCACCCAATAGGGTATTATGGCACCCTCCCAACATTTGTTTATTTTGAAAAGGGGGGATTTGATGCACATGTTTGGGTGTTTATTTTATTAGATATGGATTACTTGTCATTATATTGTGACTTGTGGACCCCTGGAGGGAGAATTTGTTTGTCTTTGCAGGGCCTTGACAGGTGGAAGTCTTTTCATGAAGGCACAAGGTCACTTGGACTTTCATTTGACCGGGCATGAAGCCCACATGTTGGATGATGTGCCCCCTCTCATTGGACACATGGGAGAGGGAAAATTTCCTTTAGAGGCACTTAGAGACCATGAGGAGAGTAAACTCCAGACTCTTGCACCCAAACATTGGCCTTTGGAGGCCTAAAACGTCACACTTGATGCCCTAAACGTCACATGAACTAAGGTTTTGATGGAGTTTTCATGGTTCATGGTAGTGTAGCTTGGTTTGATATAGAGAGAGACACTTGGCCCATGCTATATCACTTGGTGGAATGATTTATGGCCTTTGTAGGCCCCATGTCCTTCATTAAAGGCTCAATGTATCTTCTAGAGGCCCTACGTCACCCTTTTAGGGCATGCCGTCACCCTTAAAAGGGGATTTTCTTTTTGTAATTTTGATTTTTAAAGTTGTAAAGGAAAAAAGAGGAGGTCAACCTCCCAAATTTGATGTTGGCATTTTGAATTGTGGACACATGAGTTTTAGGTGACCTCCTATAAAAGGAGGTCACCCCATTGTCATTTTGAACATAACTCTCTTGAGAATTACATAGTGTATGGCTAATATTTTCACCCTACTTGGGCATTTAGCTCTATCTCTCTCTTGAACCTTCTTTTTGATGCTAGTACTTATCTATTGGTGAATGAAGTGAGGCACTATCTCTTGGAAGGATTTTTTCTTGGTATTTTGGTGGAATATGCTTGACAAGAAAGGGTTTCTTCATGTTTTTTCTTGGAATTGGTAGGAAATTTCTGCATTAATTGTGTTTTTCTTCTTGTTTCAAACTAAATTTGTCTAAACCCTTGGAGGAGTATAATGGCATACACCCTCCATCAAGTCTACTTGTTATCATTGAATACGCTATATTTTATGCAAAGGTTGGTAGGAGGAGTAAAAAGGCTTACACCCCTAGAGAAGTAACAAAGCTAGCTCTTACACAAGAGACTCCATTTCCCAATTGATTAAGCACTAGTATAAATTGCATTGGATATATTAAATCATTGCATTGGTATACGCGAATTCTTGAGATATTGCAATTGTCCAAGTTGGAATTGATTCCACTTGTTATAAGCTTGTTTGTGCCCTAAGGGCATCTTGAATAGCCTAATAATTCTCTTTTCTATTATAAAATTAATTCTACAGACATTAGGGATACACCAAAACTCTCTTTCTTACATTCTTTACTCTCNATGGATTTATTATTCTACTTTGAAACCCCATTTTGTTGTGGGTTGTATGGAACAATCAACTCCCTCTTGATTCATGCCTCCTTGTAGACAACCTTGAACTCCTTGGAGGTACCCTCACCTCCATTGTCTGATCTTAAGAATTTGATTTTATTCCCTATCTGGTTTTTAACTAGAGCTTTAAACTCTTGAAACCTACTAAACACCTCATCCTTGGCATTTAGGAAGTATTTCCAAGTTTTGCAAGAGAAGTTATCGATGAAGGAAACATAGTACATGATTCTTGAAATTGATGCGACCGACATTGGTCCAGAAGCATCCAAATGCACTAGGTAGAGAATCTCCTTAGACCTATGCTTGCTTCTTGGGAAAGCAACCTTGACATGATTTCCAAACATGTACCCTTTGCATACTCAATGCCACTCGATACTAAACTTTGGAATACTTGTGACTATCTCTCTTAAAATAGTTAATGATCTATGATGGGGTGCACCAATATTTTGGTCCACAATTCACACAAACTTTCACTATTATGAACTAGGGTTTGAACAAGTTCACCTTGAAACCAATAAAGATTACCTTCTCTAACCCATATTACCCAAGTTGTAGTTGGGCTATATTCCTTTGGTCTGATGAGGACCTGTTGGTTCTTGAACTCAAATGCATAAATTTTATCCTCCATAACTAAATATGAAAGTAAGTTCTTTATAAGACCTGGTGTTAGATCCTATGTCTGCACTGTTGCTTTACATTCCTCCACTAGCACATCCAATTGTCAAACCCTTTCTTTTTACTTAAAGTTTTCATTTAAGGTGTGTTGGGTTATTTTGTTGTTTTATTTTTCTAGGTGTTTTGGCACTTTCCTATCTCTTTATAAAGCCAAATTTTCTTATGATTTGGATTTAATGGAATGAATTCACCATAGTTATGTCACTGAGAGGTTACAAATTATTTAAATCAGGTCCTTATTTTGAAAAGAGGTTGATTGCAAGAATATCCCTAATCTTGCAAACAATAGATAACGAGTTGTATTCTAGGTTTTAACGATCGAATAAAGTTTAAAATTTCAAATTAATGTGTCCTCGCACCCCACATGCTTCTGCATATCCCGGTGCACTCAATATTGCACGTACTTCCACATACTAACTATTATTGTCAAGATCGTGTTGCAGTATCATGCACAAGTGCGTCATGATTTGTTATCATTGCAGGGTCGTGGATTACGTTTTTGGCAAGTGCTAAATAAGTATTGAAGATACGTATGCATTCAACCATCACGGTCAACAAGAGAAGTGGAAACCATGGCTTCTCCCTGAGAACACTGGAAACTCAATAGAATAGAGCCATAGGGGCTCGAACTGTTCGAAGCCTTTCCAGAGATCAGAGATATGTTTATCAGAGAAGAATGGTTCGACTTCATTTTCTCTTTTGAATGACATCACAGAGGAGTGGCCTTTCTCTTTGCACAAAATTTCAATGGGTTCCAGATCCAAATTGGGAACACCGTGATCCATATTACAGAGCAATTTATTGGAGCGACCTACACTCTCCTGGTCAATAGGAAATGATGGTTCAAGAAGGTCAAATTTCTAGTAGAGGTTTGCAACAAGTTCTTGGGGACAGAACACTAAAACCTTGACTGGAGTTAGGGTATTTCAATCATGTGGATAAAAGAGAGGAAGGGAAGAAAGGTTTTGAGCAGAAAGAAAGATGAAAATATCACATAAATAGGCCCACTGTCACTCAAGAATTTTGAGGATGAGGTAGTGACTACAACCATGCAACGAAAAAAAAATTACAAGATGAAGACAAGAAGCCAAAATAGGACTAGACAACACAGTCCAAAAATTATTGTTGCAGAGTTTGTGCCTGTAGAAAACCTGATCAAGGAGTCTCCTGAAACCAAGAAAGGGAAAAAGAGGAAATAAATCCAAGTCCTTGGGATGTCCAACAAACCCAATAGAAAAACTAGAGCCACCATTCAACTAAGATTGAAATCCAAGGCACTATTTAGAATCTACAACAAAAACAAATAGGATATTGAAATGCAACACACTAATTACAAATAAAGTATCATAGGTTATAGAAGAAACATCAAAAGGCACTGCTCGAATTCTATGAAATGCTCTATATTTTCCTATTTTTGTAATTGTATTTCAACACACTTTATAAACAATTGGAGGTGAATTTATGAAAACTAAAAGAGGCTGTTTTTTAGAACAATCCATTCACAAAAACCTCTCTTCGATTTTACGCAGGTATCACGGTTTGGGAGAATCGAAGATACCTTTGATGTCGTTTTTCCATAAATTCGCCAAAATGCTTTGTTTTTCCCTGTTTTAGTCATTGTATTTCAGCACGAATTCTAAATATATGGAGGTGAATTTGTGAAAACTGAAAGAGGTTTTTATTGAGGATGATCCCATGCACAAAAACCTCTCTCAAGTTTTACACAGATATCACTGTTTGGAATAATCGAAGAGACCTTTGAGGACGTTTTTCCCAGAAATTCCCCAAATTCTGGGTGAGTTTTGTTCTGGTGTTAAAGGTTTACCTTGTCAAAGAGAATGAAGAAGTTCGAGACCGGTGCTAGATTAGCCTTTAGTTTTTCGAGGATAGCCTCCAGTTTGGACTCCGTTTTCAGTATACATGGATACACATGCTGATAACCCCTAACCATTTTGTGCACATTTGAAAATATAGTAGGCCAATAGTAACCCGCTCTAAGAATTTTGTGGGCTGTGGTTTTGGCTGCAAAATGCCCACCACAAAATCCCGAATGAAAATCAACCAAGAGTCTTTTGGACTCAAGCTCATCAACACATCTAAGTATTACCCTATCAGGGTTCCTCCACCCCAATCCATCCTGAATAATACAATACTTTGCTGCCTTTAATCTCAATGCTCTTCTTTTGTGAGCAATTAAGTGACTAGGGCATGTGATATTCGAGAGGAAGAAAATGATATCAACATACCATTCATGTTGTTCTAACTTTTGAAGTTCTAGAGATAAATCTAGCCCAACTTGGTTGTTTTGACAGACTAGGTTCAAAGTTTGTTCATTACCTTCAGTGAACATTTGAGCTAATCCTTGACCTTTAATCAGTTTGGTGGGTTTTATCTCTAGATCATACTCTTGTATTTTCGAAACCCACTTTCTTCCGAACCCCAAGCAGTCTTGTTGTCCAAGGATATCTTTAACCATTGAGTGAGGTACATACCCCACAACTTTTGAATATCCTATGTAGACTCGAAAATTCTTAAGGGACTTGACCAGGGCATATGCTTGTTTTTCCATAGTTGTACAGTTAAGTTCTGAATTCTGCAATGTCTTGCTCATGAAAGCAATGGGTTTCTCTTGACCATCGTCATTGTTTTGGAGAAACACTCCTGCTATAGTATCCTCAGAAGCAAAGGAGAATATTTGAAAATCTTTGGCATAGTTTGGACTAATTAGTACAAGAGATTTACCAATTGCGTCCTTAATACTTTTGAAAGCTCTTCTTCCTTCTTCTGTCCATTCAAACTTGACATCTTTCTTTAAGAGTCTTTGGATGGGTTTTAAAGTTTCGACAAGATTTGGGATGAACCTTCTTACAAAGTTAATTTGACCAAGGAAGGATTGCAAGGCTTTCTTGGTTTGGGGTAAAGGGACTTGTTGTATGGCTTGTACCATTTCTGGGTCCATTTTCACCCCATCTTTTATTATGATATGACCCAACAATTTTCCTTGATCAACTCCTAAGATTGACTTGGATGGATTTAAGGAGATGTCATACTTTCGGCATCTTTCAAACACTTGTCTAAGGTGACTTATATGATCATATCTTTCTTTTGAAAACA
>JZKD02S2049226.1:0-10689 GCA_000966675.3 Picea glauca
GAGCCGAAATGGCTCTTCGGGCTCTTACTGGAACCCCTTGAACAAATCCACAGGTCCCTTAACAGAACTCCGCTTGCATGATCAAGCACCAAGCGTGAGCTCCCTCTTCCATGTGATCGTCGTCTATGACCACGGGCCTTACTCAAAAGGCGCTTTCGAGATTTGCGTTTCGTGAATTCTGTTACTGAGTCCCTCAACTCCTTCAATTTCCCAAACCCGAAATAGGGCTAAAGTTCTTGGCTCCTCCCTTATCTCGGCCTCATGTGACCACTACCCCGTGACCACGCGCTAACACCAAAAGGTGCTACCGGATTTCGTGTTTCGGGATTCCTGCATGCGAGCTCTCCTTGGCTCCCTGTCCTTTGAAACGTCAAAACCCTAAAAGGGTTAACGAGCTCTTTGGTTCCTCCTTTTAACCTTCTCCACACGATCCTGTCCTGTGGCCTAGGGATACTCCTCCGAATACTTCGGATTTCACAATTCAGGGAATCGCGATGCCGTGCCTCTCCTCCTTTCCCTTTCAAATCCCTGAAATCCAAATCTCTCTCCCGGATCAACGATCCCAATTCTTCCACCAACCAACGGTCTCGATTAAATCTCGGTGTTCTCCTTTTCGGGATTCCTTCTTTCGTGAATTTGGGAGAGTCTTCACTCTCGTTCTCCCGGTGTCCAAATCTCCGATGGATATGGATCTCTGACACCTGTCACTCTGGATCCAATGGTCCAGAATGATTTCGCGATTTCAATCATGAGTCTTCGTTCTTCTCCACCCTTATACACCTGAATTCTGAAACCCCGATGGTTTCAGGATCTTCGCCACGTGTCCCCTTAAATGGACGGTTCTGATCCTCTCGACGATTCCTCCGAACACTATCTACTCACTACATGTCCCCTTCAATGGACGGTCTTGATCCTTTCAGGACTTTGACGGGTTCTCTCTCCTGCTTATACGAGGGTTAACCGTCGCGCATATTTTCTTAGATTCGACGGCTATCGATCTTCGACGCTAGATCTTATGGTTCAAATCTTTTATTCCCTTGTACTCTCCCCTGTGTGCCTGGACGTAGATTCAACGGTGCAGATCTTTCCTCCCAGCGCCGATCCAACGACAGTTGTGCTCCTCCTCCTGAGCTTTGTCTTGCTTCCTGACTTAGATTATTTTCTAAGTGTCGAAGGTTTCGGCCTTCGAATTTCTCCTCATACGAGCCTTGTAAGCTTCAGGTCTCGTCTGCGTTCTGAAAACACTATCTCTCCTAAACTTGTCAACGTTGAAACCTCGAGGGGTTTCTCAACCTTCTGCTCCTTCTGTTGTTTCTTTGTGCGCAAAGGCACTATTCCTCCTGAGCTTCTGAACTTGAAACAAGTTCACTCTGTGCACACTTCTTTCACTTTAACTTCTTGGACCTCTAAAGGTCTCTGTCTCTTCTATCCCTCGAAGAGATGAAAGTGCCCTCCTGGCTACTTCCTACCCAAGCACACTTTGCTGAGTTTACAGAGTCTTCAGTAACTCTGTAGGTGTCTTTTCTGCAGACACTCCTCGTTTCTCAGAACTCAAATGAGAGTTCTCCTCGTGCACTCTTTGCACCTGCTCAATGCCCACCTAGCAAAGCTTCTCCTGACAGAGTATTCAGTAAATCTACTTCTTCCTGAACTCGATAAAGAGTTCCTCTGTGCACTCCATGCACTCGCTCGATGCCCGCCTAGCAGAGCTCTACAGAATCCTAAGTAATCTTGTCTTCTTGTTGTGCCTTCTTCTGCACAGTCTTCACCTCCAGAGTATTCAGTAACTCTAAGGTTTATGCTTGGAGTTTGAGAACTCTTCTGGTGTGCCCTCCTGGCACGTCCTATTTTGAACTCGTCTAGAGATTCAGATGCGCACACCTTGCGCTGGCTACAAAACTTCTAATTGTTCTGTTGTGCACTCCTTGCACAGCCTAAAGAACCCAGAATTATACAACAAACTCAAATGAAGATAGTAAAGTCTATATTCCTACTGTAAATGGAATCTATCATACATCTACAACATTCATCCATGGAAACATGTAAACACATAAACACACAGTATGCAAGAAAAGTACTTTTGTATAAATCTGAATGTCTATACAGATGTTTACAATAACTGGACTGTAACAAGTCTCAGTTTCAAGTTCTCTCACCCTCAGAACTTCTGCTTCCTAAGGCCTCTCTATCTAGACCTCCCTACCCAGAACTCTCTCTAACGAGGATCTCTTCTCTATTTTCTCTCCCTCTCTCAAGTCCTACACAGATTCTCCTCTAAAATCTGAAAACAAGATCTCAATACAAAAGAGGGGCTCTGTGAGCTCGTCCTCTTCACCTAACCTCATTTAATTGAATTGAAGCTTACATTCAAGTTTTACCTAGACCTGACTACGATATGGGCCTGCTACATGCAACCCTTTAAGGCAATTCAACCACTACCTGTACAAAGGCATGGCTCAGCATTTAACAACCTTACAACATTAAATTTGATTTTAAATTTAAAAATGAGAGGGTTGCGCCTCTCTTCTCCTTTGAATGCACGCTGAATGTGTTGGCTAGCTGGCGCGCATGCTGAGTTGAAGCGATGCTCCTGCATCATACTCCTCTGCTAGGAAAAACATGAGCTCTTGCTCATGAGCTCCTCTTCTCCAGCGTTGAAATTCACCTGGATCCCAAATTATATTTTGGAGTTGTCCTCCTGCTTTCCTCCCTTTCTGCTGCGGCCGCTGCTTCTTCTATTTCTTCTTCCCTGCTGCTATGGCAGGTTCCTTGTTGTTCAGCTCCTCCTTGCTGAATATTTCTGCTGGCCTCAACATCAACATCCTAATTTCTTCGATTTCCTCATCCAACTACTCCAGTGGCTGGTTCGTCTTACGTAGTCTTCTCGGCTGCAACCCTTCCTTGTTGATGGGTAGATCGACTTGATCCCCCTTGTGATTTTCTCCACCTTTTGTGGCCTTAACTTGCCACTGTGCTGCAAAATTCAGTTTTGCAGACTTATCACTGAGCTGTTGCTCAGCTTCTCGCACTGGTTCAACTCTAGCTTTTTCTAGCTACTCCCCAGACTGGAATTTTGCTTCATCTTCTGCTGCAGACCTCAGCACTGCAGTCATCATCTGTTTAGCTCCCTGGCTGAAATTTTCGAGAAATTTCTCCGAATTCTCTTCTCCTACAATCTACGTGATTGTATGATCATGGAAATCATCTACTGGCTCTGGATTGTTCAGCCAATCCTCCAGCATCCTCAATTCTATCTCCCATTGAGTGAGTGTCTCAACTGTGTGCTCCTCTTCTTCTCCTTGGGCAGATTCTAACCTCTTCTCCTTCGTCATGATAGTCACCACTGGTTGTCTTTCTTCTTCTGCTGCACTTTCATCATGTGCACTGGTCTCCACTTGGCTGTGTGGTAGGAATACCTTTATCCATCCAATCATCAGAATGCTCTTCTGATCTTCCTTCTCTGTCAGCTTCTCTCGCTGATTCGAACTCACCTCTGAGTTCATGAGACTCTCACATGGCCTCGTCTGCTCTCGCTTGCCCACTTGGCAATATGGGATTTCTCTTCTGCCCACCTGGCAATCTATGAGATCAATCGATCCCATCTCGTTGCCCACTTGGCAATATGAACTTTCGGCACTTCTCCCCTGGCAATATAGAGATCTCCATCTGATCTCTTTCCGCCCACTTGGCAATCTGAAAGTCCATCTCTGCCCACTTGGCGGTTTACGAGATCTTCATTTGATCTCTCCTCCTCATCATCACTGAGATTCTTCCTAGTTTCTGGCTCACAGATATGAACTACTTCCTCTTCATCTTTGAGGCTTCCAACATACCTCAACCACCCTCTTAACAGTCTTCGTTGTCCTCTGGCCAATAGTTTCTTTACTGGCCACTTCACCTTCTTCTTCATGGGCCATTCATATACCCAATGTGCTCTTGCAATCTGCTACATTTTAGATGAAATCTTCTCCATCCTTGCTCTTATCTCCTTGAGCTCCAGATCTGTCTCTAGATTTTCTTTCTGCTTATGGTCTTCTCTTCGACCATGTCCATGGCCTTCAGTAGCCATCTTTCACTTTCTGTCTACCCTCCTGGGAAACTTGTGGATCACTCTACTTTCGAGAGCATCCTCATATCCTCTTACGCTTACCTGGTTGAAAAAAAAATTCTACTATTGCATCCATGCAACAACTCTCCTCACAGAACGTCGATATTTTGTCTCCCTTCACCTGCCGTCCACAGGCAAATTTCCTGTTCCTGATAGCACCTAATGATATCAAGTCGTCACCTTCATTTTCTTCTATCTATTGTCTGTAAGCAAGATTTCATCTCCTGGTACTACTCGATGTATTCAAACCATCTCCTTCATCTCCTTTGCCTGAAGTCTACAGATGAAGATCAAGCTCTGATACCACCTGATGCAACCCCCCCCTACCTCAATAGGGTTCTGCGAAAACCCGGTCTCTGGATCCTTCTCTTTCCTAAGCCGAAATGGCTCTTCGAGCTCTTGTTGGAACCCCTTGAACAAATCCACAGGTCTCTTAACAGAACTCCACCTGCGTGATCAAGCACCAAGCGTGAGCTCCCTCTTCCATGTGATCGTCGACTATGACCATAGGCCTTACTCAAAAGGTGCTTTCGAAATTTGCGTTTCGTGAATTCTGTTACTGAGTCCCTCGACTCCTTCAATTTCCCAAACCCAAAATAGGGCTAAGGTTCTTGGCTCCTCCCTTATCTCGGCCTCATGTGACCACTACCCCGTGACCATGCGCTAACACCAAAAGGTGCTACCGGATTTCGTGTTTTGGGATTCCTGCATGCGAGCTCTCCCCGACTCCCTGTCCTTCGAAACGTCGAAACCCGAAAAGGGTTAACGAGCTCTTTGGCTCCTCCTTTTAACCTTCTCCAAACGACCCTGTCCTGTGGCCTAGGGCTACTCCTCTGAATGCTTTAGATTTCACGATTCGGGGAATCGCGATGCCATGCCTCTCCTCCTTTCCCTTTCAAATCCTCGAAATCCGAATCTCTCTCCCGGATCAACGGTCCCAATTCTTCTGCCAACCAACGGTCTCAATTAAATCCCGGTGTTCTCCTTTTCGGGATTCCTTATTTCTCGAATTTGGGAGAGTCTTCACTCTCGTTCTCCCGGTGTCCAAATCCCTGATGGATATGGATCTCTGACACCTGTCACCCCGGATCCAACGACCCAGAATGATTTCACGATTTCGATCATGAGTCTTCATTCTTCGCCACCCTTATACACCTGAATTCTGAAACCTCGATGGTTTCTAGATCTTCGCCACGTGTCCCCTTAAATGGACGGTTCTGATCCTTTCGGCGATTCCTCCGAACGCTGACTACTCACCATGTGTCCCCTTCAATGGATGGTCTTGATCCTTTCGGGACTTTGACGGGTTCTCTCTCCTGCTTATACAAGGGTTAACCGTCGCACATATTCTCTCAGATCCGAGGGCTATTGGTCTTCGGCACTAGATGTTACGGTTCAGATCTGTTCTTCCCTTGTATGCTCTCCTATGTGCCTAGACGTAGATTCAATGGTCCAGATCTTTCCTCCCAGCGCTGATCCAACGACAGCTATGCTCCTCCTCCTGAGATTTGTCTTTCTTTCTGACTTCGAATATTTTCTAAGTGTTGAAGGTTTCGGCCTTCGAATTTCTCCTCCTACGAGCCCTGTAAGCTTTGGGTCTCGTCTGCGTTCTGAAAACACTATCTCTCCTGAGCTTGTCAACTTTGAAACCTCGAGGGGTTTCTCAACCTTCTGCTCCTTCTATTGTTGCTCTGTGTGCAAAGGCACTATTCCTCCTGAGCTTCTGAACTTGAAACAAGTTCGCTCTGTGCACACTTCTCGCGCTTTAACTGCTCGGACCTCTAAAGGTCTTTGTCTCTTCTATCCCTCGAAGAGACGAAAGTGCCCTCCTGGCTACTTCCTACCCAAGAAAACTTTGTTGAGTTTACAGAGTCTTCAGTAACTCTGTAGGTGTCTTTTCTGCAGACAGTCCTCGTTTCTGAGAACTCAAAAAAGAGTTCTCTTCGTGCACTCTTTGCACCTGCTCGATGCCCACCTGGCAGAGCTTCTCCTGACGAAGTATTCAGTAACTCTACTTCTTCCTGAACTCGATAAATAGTTCCTCTGTGCACTCCATGCACTCGCTCGATGCTCGCCTGGCAGAGCTCTACATAATCTTCAGTAATTTTGTCTTCTTGCTGTGCCTTCTTCTACACAGTCTTCACCTCCAGAGTATTCAGTAACTCTGAGGTTTCTGCCTTAAGTTTGAGAACTCTTCTGGTGTGCCCTCCTGGCACATCCTATCCTGAAACCAAAATCTTCTGCCTTGTACACTCCTGTCTTGAGATAATATCCGAGATTTCTGAATCCTACTGAGAGATCAACAAAATTATAAGGGAACATTTCCTTGAAGTTCTCTAACTCCTCCTCACTTAAACTAACATACAGGAAAGTGGACTTTGTCACGTTCACCTGTAAACCCAACGCTTTACAAAATGCTTTTAGAATGATATCAATCTCCTGACATTCCTGTAGGGAAGCTCTGGTCATGATTAAGAAATAGACTAATACCCTCCATTACCAATATAAATAGCAAAATGAATAATGGACACCCTTGTCTCAATCCTCTGTCGCTTTTAAAGAACAAAGTAGTCTCCCCATTTAGCATAACAACAAAGGTTGAAGTATTGACACAACTCATAATCCAATTTGTAATCTGGATGCCAAACCTCGTTTGGATTAAAATCAATCTTAAATTGTCCCAGTTTATACAATCATAAGCTTTCTTCGGATCAAGTTTTAGAACTATCGCCTTCAATTTTTTCATCTTTATACTATGCAGGCATTCCTGTGTCGTTCCTATGGCGTCTTGGATCTGTCTTCCTTTTAGAAATCCCAGTTACTCTTCAGATAGAGATCGAGAGAGAATAAGTTTGATCTTATTGGCCATAATCTTTGAAATTAACTTATAGCACATGTTACATAATGAAATTGGTCTAAAGTTATCAAAGGATGTAGGCTTATTTACTTTTGGTATGAGGGCCAGGAAAGTCGAATTTAGGCCTCTAACCACTTCTCCTATGATCCTGGACTCCTCGACCATCTCCAACAAATCATCCCATACCAGGTCAGAAAAGTAAATAAAGAACTCAATAGTACAACCATTAGGTCCCAGACTTTTATCTTTTGTAAATTGTTTTAGCACCTCCTTTAATTCGTCCATTGTGCATGGTCTTTCCAGAAGTTCGGTGTCCTCCTCATTTACCAGTCGGGGGAAAGGCTAGTTGATAAGACCTGTTCATTTATAGAAGAGTGACCTTGCACCTCAAAATAACTTTTGAAATATCTACTAGCCTCAGATTTTAGTGTCTCTTGACTAGTATGTACCATCCCATGTGCATCAATAACCTCCCAAATATGTTTAAGATTTCTTCTATAATTAGTGAATTGGTGAAAGTATTTTGTGTTCTGATCGCCACTTTTCATCCATATCGCTCTACTCCGTTGTATCCAAAGTTCCTCTTCTCCCAACAAGAATTTATTTCTCTCTTCCTCCAGTAGTTTTAAGTGACTTTCCTCTGCCAAATTCTGCACACCCCCCAAGATCCTTTGAAGAGCAGTTTCAATGTTTTCCTCCAACTTCTCAAAGATGATCATTTTCCAACGCCTGTTCTATTTTACCCATTGTTTGGTCTGATTTTTTAATTCTTTTAATTTCCACACTAAATGTCTTTGAATCCCTTCCTCTTGTAGAAATTTATGATTCTTCCATACTTCATGAACAATTTTGGCAAACTCTTCTTCTTTTAACCACTGAGATTTGAATTTGAAGGGAAAGTCCTTAAAGAGAGGAGTAATCTTGAGTTGCAATAACACTGGTGCATGATCCAATATATATGGGTAGGCCACCCAAGACCTGTAAAAACCCACATTGTCTAATAGGTCTTCGGACAGAATAGTCCAGTCCAATCTCTTTGATATTACTTCATTTCCCAATCTCCCATTGCGCCAGGTTGGGACAACCTTGTCTCGTTGGATATCTACTAGTTTGTGTTTTTGTAGTAAGTCTTTGAAAAAACCAGCCAATGGACCAACCTGAGCAGAGTCTCCCCAGACCTCGCCTGCATTAACTGTAAAGTTTAAATCACCTGCTATTATCATGTTTTTATGCGATAACATATCACTTTCTGCCACTTTGTTCCAAAAACCTCTTTTGTTCGAACACGGTCCATAAACATTTAAAAGCGAAAGCTCCTTTTGATTTCAATACAAATGCACGAAAAGGTGTCCGTCGGCTCCACCCGACTGGAATCCTCCTATGCATAGTGATGTGCTCCAATCTTGAATGAGTCGACCTCTAGAGAGTGTTCACGGGTTGCTTTCCGCAACATGGAGTCTTCAGAATCCTCTTCCTCCACAAAGCCTTTGCAGTCCCTCTGCAAATGGCCCGTCCTACAACAAAAACTGCACCGGAAAGGGATTCCTAAGTAGTCCAGGCGCTGACTCACCGTCTGACCCCTCCATTCAATCTCCAGAGTTTCTAGTAAGCCCAAATGGATATCTACCTCCACTAAAATTTTCCCAACTCTTTTGGAAGGGGCTTTGAGGGTCTGCTTGTCCACCATGATAAACCTCCCTAACTCATTACCGATAGCCTCCAGTGCCCTTGCATTCCAGAGCTGTAGTGGCAGCCCAGGTAACAAAACCCACAGATGACAATGCTGAAAGTACTCTGTAGCTGGGTCAAAGGAGACATGCCATCGTTTTATCATCAAGCTACTTCCTTCTAGTACCCAATGTTTTCCCAAAACCTGCACAGTGTCTTCCGACGAGTTGAAAAGGACACCATACCACCCATGTGTTAGTAAAAATACTTCAGGCGAATAGCCTAACAGAGGAGTCCAGTTCTTCCCAATCCATGCTGGAATAGAGCTCTTGCACATGTTACGGTAAGAAAGCCTACCTACTAGACCACACAGTGTTAACCTACAGGTTTCCTCTAAACCTAAATTTGAGCCCAAAACCATCCTTCTTTTTATTTTATTTGGCTTCCACTGTTTTCTCCTCCCTACGAATCTTCCCATCGCCCTGAACTCCTTTCCCTCCGAAAATAAAGTGCTTGTCTCTCTCCCCAAACCATCCAGAACTCTCTCATGTATTTGTTCATCTGCGCTCTGGTTGCAGTCGAAAACTCCCGACAAGATAACTGGCGAGGGAAGTGAAACCCTTGGTGTCCCACCTCTAAGCACCGAGAGCTTTTTCGTTTGGAGTGTCGAGCCTGTTATAACTTGGTTTGATGGAGTTGTACCCGAACATAGCACGTCTGTCGAGGTGAAAAGACCGTCTCTCTTCCAGAGAGCCTCGTCAGCTGCACCCATTAGTGCATTGACTTCATCTTCCATCCAGATGCGTCCAAGACCAACTAATGGAACGCCACCTAGTCTCCACTAAGATCTCCCACCAATTACGTCTAGTACGATCTAGGCCGGATACAAGTAATTAATACCCCAAACCACTGAAACTCCACTTCACTGCCACCTTCATTAATGACCCCTCTAACTTGAAAGGTGGGAAGCTTAAAGGCCACTGGTCCAATACTTACGGATGGGTTCTGGAGTTATGAGGAATTAACCCTTGAGTTCACTAACCTCTAAGGAACAGAGGTCGACAGTCCTGCACTGCTAAGAGAGGTACCCAAACAAGGGGCCTGCTTCCAACTACTAAGAAAAACTCTTTCCAAATCATCCAAAAAAAAAGAGATCACTCCAACCTCCCGAGCTAGAAACTTCGAGGAAAATAGTGGAAAGCTTTAGTAATTCATTTCAACTTCCAGAGATAGTCTCATCCGCCATAATACTAGTTGAAATTCATTGTAGGTTGCCGATCTTAGCCTTTCTCTCTCCGTATATCACATATTGCAGTTCCCGGCCTTTGTAAGTACAAACTTCCCAATAGACACATAATCTTACTCATCACTATTTGAAAAAAAATATCATTTAAGCAGTCACTTGCCGGAGGAAGACAATACCTTTGTTATGTCAATGAACAACTATATATGTTTCATATACACCTTTTCTAGATCTACACTTTTAAATTCAATGATGTATATCTTAACATATATTGTATTTAATGTTGTAAGGAGATCTGCATCATAACCTTAAGATAATGTAGTGTTTGCATTGATAAATTTTATATTTCCAATTTTTTTATTACATATGTATTTTTTGTTGTTGACATCCCTATGTAGTCTTGGGTACGATGAGTTCAAAATAGTGCCATGTCAATGTTGAACTTTCAAGCTGTTTAAAATAATTAATTTTAAATTTTAAATTAATGGTTGACAATGAAATACAATAATGATTGATAGTGTACTTGTTATGTGGCCGATGTAATTTAAAGAATTTCAAATTTGAAAATATTAACTTTATTTAGAAAAGTAGAAATAAGTTTGTGTGATAATATTATTTTTAAAACATGTAAATATTAATATGTTTAATAGTAACATATATGTAAAAGCATTTTTATTAACAATTTATAGTAACTAGTTTTCCCAAAAAATAATTATAAATATACCAAAATTCCTACACAACTTTCCTCACTACTAGTAAGCCCCTTCAATTATATACCCTAATCAATACATAATGTTTATCCAATTGAGCTAT
>JZKD02S2049237.1:20884-39946 GCA_000966675.3 Picea glauca
TAACACCCCTTTATATGGATGATAAGGTTATGAGGCCACGAATATAACCTAGGAAGGTTTCCAACACGTGTGCCAAATGTGATTTCCATAACTCACCAAATAAAGAGTATTGAGTTGACACCCCTTTTTATGGATGATAAGTTCTATGCCTAATAGCATAACTTGTGAAGGACAAGACTTGGCAAACATGGGTGTTGGCCCTCGACCAAGTTTTGTGGAAATGTTGGTCGTGTTTGACCATTTTTGGGACTTCGACAGGTTGGTCGAAGACAGAGTGCCCAGGCGAAGCGAAGATCATGGGATCTCGTTCATTTTGCAGGCTTTTAGGGGCTTTTAGGGTTTATGTAACGGGTATGGGATGTCAGCCCATGGGTTTACCCATTCTTAGGCCCATTTTTGTAATGTATAAATAAGTAGCTAGGTGATGTAAGTAGAGGAGTTAGTTGGTTACTAGTCATTGATCGGCTTAGTGCTTGGCTAGTTGGCTTTGTGCAAGAATGTGTTGAAGCTTCCAGAGCTAAGTGCGAGCGTTTTGTAAGTGCTTTGTGCGCAGACTGTGTAAGGCTTTGTGTTGTGACCTGATTTTGGGGAAGGTGGATCTAGTGCGCTGTGCACATATCACTTGTCCAATGCGAAGTAAGATCTGTGGCTCTGTGCCTGTAAGAAGATTGAAGAACACTAATAAAGAAGAAGAATAGTTGGTGGACATAGCCCCACACTGGGGTGAACCACGTATATCATGTGTTGATGTGCTTTGTGCAATGCTATTCATGGTGTTTATGCTTATGTTTTCTTAGTGCACTGTTCTTGATGTATGATAGATAGATCTATGATTGCTTAGTGCTTTATGATGTGAATGAATGTTAGATCTAAACTGATGCTAAGTGCTTAGAGGTGTTGATCTGTTTATTACAGCGTTGTTCTGTATTTAGGGTTAATCTGTGAAGTGAATAAGAATCATAAATTAATGCATGTCATTGGCTAAAGTGCTCTGTTGAAGTGTGTAATCACATATCTGTGTCCCAACTAGGTTGTAGACACTTGAGTCCTGCAACCCCCCCTGCCTCTACCTCGGGTGAGACTTCATCTGCTTCACAGGTGTTGTCGAAAGGGCCGGTAGTTAGGGTTTTGTTGGTGCGTTGTTAAAGCGTTGAACCCTAGGTATGCCCTTGTGCCAACAAATGGTTTCATTGCCGGGACCTGAAATTGTGATTGCTGGGAACTAAAGAAAAGAAAAATCTCAGTGTGTAGATCTATTGTTGTAGTGCACAGTATTCTACTTGACTGCGAAGCTCCGTGCTAAAAGAGAAGTCCGATATGAAGAAAAGAGGTAAGATCTTAAAGCTTTGTGCTCTGATAAAGGTAAGATAAGTGGAAATTTTTTTCTTCAAAAGTATGAATCTAGGTATGTTTGATAGATTTGGTCCTAGTCTGAAAAATAGGGCATAGATAGAAGAAAGAAGATTTGATCTGAATGAATTTGATAGAAATAGTGAAAGATATGTTATTCCTATGCATAGAAAGAATTTTTGGACTAATAAGTGGATGCAGGACACTAGAAAGAATTTTTGCAGATTGTAGGTCCATCACTGTGATCTTAGTGCACAGTACAAAAAAGGTTGGGGATCATTCAAAAGAAAGAGATGATTGACACTATGTTATAACTGCAGAAGACCAAGACATCTTGCTAAGGAATGCCCTGGTGTAGGTCCCATTTTTCTTTGTTGTAAAGCTGTTGATCATGAGGTTTTGGATTTCCCTAGAATGATTGCTAAAGTTGAAAAGATGAACATGAGACAAGAAAACCATGAAGAAGGTCAAGAAACTAGGGATATGTTAGAAAACCAGAGAAAATCAGAATCCATGTTATTACAGTTGAAAGAAACACTGAATGATCACATAAACATCAATCTACCAGAGATCTTAAAAGAGAAGCAGTGCATAGAAACAAGAATAGAAGACTTCGACATAGACTGTGTGTTAGATGAGGAAACATAGGTGAATCTTCTGCCAGAAAATACTTGGGAAATTTTGGGAAAGCCAACTATGATTCCTACATTGGGAAGGATAGGAATGTTTAAAGGAAAGATGATAACCCTGTGTGGAAGAGTTACTAGCGTACCTACGATTTCTCATGGAACATCGACCGAAGAAGAATTTGAAGTTATTAAGTTTGTTGAGGACAACGCCCCTTTTTTCACTTTTGTTAGGGAAGATCTGGATTGAGAAAGACCATATCCGAAGAAAAGAAGAGGAGGTAGCCACGGAACAGAAAAGACAAGAATTAAGGGATTTCATGGCTAGGAGAATAGCGTGCTTAATAAAAGAACAAGAGGACAAGTTGAAGTGACTGAGGGCCAGAGACTTAGCTATAGAAGTTGCAAGAACGCGGGAAGGCTTGAAAACCCTATCCATGCATGAGTAAAGAGCACCTATCCTAGAAGTAGCAAGCGAAGAGGTATTACATTCGAACCCTTCGGAATACCCTCAACAGTGGAAAGTTACTACACTAAGGGAAGAAAATAATAAGAATGGAAAGAGGAATCCAGAAACTCAAATCACAGGAAAGAAGGCAAGAAAGCTCAGTAAGAAGAAGAAGACAAAGTTAGAAAAACTGCAGGAAGTTCCAGAGAAGACTTCGCAGAAGGAAAGCTTGTAGAACTTGAACCTCGACGGATTAGCAGAACCGCGCAGAAAGGCACTTCGCCATGATGAAGCTATATGACCATTGGAGGTGCCCTGACCATTAGAATGACGCTCCAGAATGGTTATAAACATAGTTATTTTCGGAAAAGATCACCATTGGACCATTGATACCGCGCCATAGGTGATACTCGTTGAAGGAATCTGTTACAACGTTGTTTATTTATTTCGTCGAATCCCACACCAAGACCACTTTTGAAAACAAAGATATTCGAGCTAATATAGAAGTGATTGCCTACTGCATTGTGATGTCTAGACCTCTCCATTGATTCGATTACCTTGAGTATATTTTCACTAACCAATTTATTTGACCACGAGCGTGTATGTTGGGCGAACGCAGCTCAGTAGAGAAGTATATGGAGGAGATGTTAATAGACCTTATGGATGAGAAATTCATGTCCACAGGAGTATAGGCCTCATTGATAGGAGGATTGCAAGCATCCCCCTTGACTGGATGTCGATCTGGGCCATCTCGAACCGTGACAGAGAAGAGAAGCAAGCACCGCAACGATCTAGCGAATGCAAAGAAGATCCCATCGGTCTTGCCCGACTACATCCCAACCTTGGCTGGTGCGGTTAGTCGTGACAGCGTCCCGAGGGATTTCGAATACACACTCATCACTATGTACCTCCCAAAAAGGATACACGCAGTAGGACCGCGGTTGGGACTGATTTCAGCTCTCAATATAAGTGATTTCAACCTCAGTGATAGGAATAATTATGCGATGCTCGCCCCGCTTCGCTACCTGACAAAGATGACTGGGAAGAAGCCTAAGATAGTTCCCCAGCCATGGATCAAGGAGATTGCGAGATCAATCATCTTAAATGTGATGAAGATTCCACACTTCGGATGACATCAGGAGGTTAACGCGTGCGTTAAACTCTTCCTGTCGTGCTTCCATGGAGGGTACCTGTGGTCGGATAGGCGCATCACTATGGATCCGACGTTGATCCCCCTCATTATTGGATTAAGCATGCAAGGACCAGACCCTCAGAAATTCTACCCAGGAAAAATGTCAGATCGCTCCTTGGCGCAACACATCAAGGAGGCGTATGGCGATATGGAGAAGGGGAAGCGGGGCTACAAGGTAGCCTCCATCTAGGATGGCGCAGTGCGCCTATATTGTCAGCTGATAGTGGGAAAGCTCGTCAGAAATAACCGCCCTACGCAAGTAGCAGGATTTGTAGTCGACCTTGCAGGGAAGTGCGTCGAAGGGATGCAGATGAATTGGGCGAGCAACCTCGTTAATGAGTTGGAGAAGGACTGTCGGGAAGCACATGACCAAGGCTACGATTTCCACTTTAGTTGGTTGTTGATCTTAATATCATTTTTCACTTGGGAGATGCCAAAGGGAACGACATTCCTTGAAGTTGAGCCATCAGAATCACTAGCCGCGAGATTCACCACTTTGTGGTATTCGCGCGACATGGCGAATAAGTGACAATCAAATGCAGTGTTCCACACCTACTACTTATAGCTCAAGTGGTCCATTGAATCCTTCCTTTGAATGACGCCGAATACACTCCATTGGTTCAGGCCACTCGTGAAGTTCCGCACAGACCGACACTTCATATATATCACCGCGCGTGGGGACGAAAGAAAGAAGGAGCTGCAGTCTTACTACAAATTGACTGATGAAGACATGGAAGAGATAACCAAGGAATGACCAACAAAATTCCTTGTACCAGTGGCGGATGCAGAACTCTCTGACCCGATATCATTGGAAGCCCATTAGTCACCCGGGTCGAACATGATGGACAGGGCAGCAACAAGAAGAAGAAGAAAAAGGAGGAAGTGCAGGACATCGAAAGTGAGGAAAAAGACAACGCATCAGAAGAAACTGTGTCTGATTCACCTGCAGGAGGAGGAGGCAACGAAGTAAACCGAAAGGAGGAAGGGGAAGAAGAAAAGAAAGAAAAGGGCGAAGTAACACCACCAAAGGATCCCCTTACAGAGGTTGAGACATCAAAGAAAAGGAAGGGTTCCCCGTGGAAACCCTCAGTGCAGAAGAAATCCCGAGCCACTAAGCCTCAGTCACAAAACGTACTCATGGTGGATGATATCCATCTCATCATCACTGCTGTAGAATACGCCTCAGAGGACATCCTGTAGAGACATGAAGCCAAACAAGAAACACTCTATGACAGGATTGAGAAAGAACTGAAATGCATCTAGAAAGTTATCCAATCGAGCCACGTAGTGTCTACTATGCCATCCTCCGCAGAGAATGTATAATTGGGGGATCAGCCCACCCAACTACATAGATTAGCAGATGCTACAGAAACTCGACTTCGTCGAGTTCAGGAAGAAAAGGAGCAGGCCACAGAGGCCTTTAGGCAAGAAAAGGAGGAGGCCTTAGAGAAACTTTGGGTTGCACAACAAGAGACAGATGACCTTCAGGCGAAGTTCAAAGAAGACAAGAAGCAAATCCAGAAAGAGAAAGACCAGTTGCTCGTAGAGCAGATTGGGATTAGAGAGGAAGTGAATAGAGAACTTCGCTCTATGTTGGGCTTGGCATATATGGAAGAAGAGACAAGCGAGATCCAAGTAGGGAAGCTCACTAAGGTCATTCAACAGCTCCAAGAAAGAGTAGCAGAGCTAGAACTTCAAGCAGTGCCTAGCACTCCACAGGAAGTACAAGATCAAAGGGAAGAGACTGCCAGGAGCGCAGTAGAAAGAATCAAGGCATTGGTCGCAGAATGCAAGCAACTCAGTGACCGAGTGCGCAGACCTACGAGTGCCGTGCAGAAGACCCGAAGCTGAGGAGATTGGAGGCATAGCTCCAGGAGGTGAAGCAATAGACGTCGACTGTGCGAGCACAGTGGAAACTGCTTACGGCAGTGGAGAAGATGAAAAGGTCGCAGGAGTGACGTTGTTCATCACCAGGTCACTATCATCCAGAGTCGAGTTATGGAGGTGACCCAGAGACTCCAGCTGGTGCAGGATGAAGCCTACATAATTTTTGAAGAGATAGAGGGACAAGGATCATAGTTGAAACATGTGGTCGCAATAGTGGAACAATGCCTAGAAGGGCCTGTCACCGAGAAATTCATTCAGGAGTTCTCTGAGCAGGAGGCTCTGGCGAATTAGCAAGTCGAAGCAGTGTTTCCCAAATCAGAGTGACTCGGGATGAGTCACAGGTGAGTGTTGGGGGCATGTTGTCCCTCGACCAAGTTTTGTGGAAACATTGGTCGTGTTTGACCATTTTTGGGACTTCGACAGGTTTGTCGAAGATGGAGTGCCTAGGCAAGTGGAGATCGCGTGATCTCACCCATTTTGCGGGCCTTTTGGGGCTTTTAGGGTTTATGTAACGAGTATGGGATGTCGGCCCATGGGTTTACCCATGCCTAGGCCCCTTTTGTAATGTATAAATAAGTAGCTAGGTGATGTAAGTAGAGGAGTTAGTTGGTTACTAGTCATTGATCAGCTTAGTTCTTGGCTAGTTGGCTTTGTGCAAGAATGTGTTGAAGATTGCATAGCTAAGTGCGAGAGTTTTGTAAGTGCTTTGTGCGCAGACTATGTAAGGCTTTGTGTTGTGACATGATTTTGGGGAAGGTGGATCTAGTGCACTGTGCACAGATCACCTGTCCAATGCGGAGTAAGATCTGTGGCTCTGTGCCTATAAGAAGATTGAAGAAGACTAATAAAAAAGATGAAGAGTTGGTGGACGTAGCCCCACACTAGGGTGAACCACGTATATCCTGTGTTGATGTGCTTTGTGCAATGTTATTCATGGTGTTTATGATTATGTTTGCTTAGTGCACTGTTCTTTATGTATGATAGATAGATCTATGATTGCTTAGTGCTTTATGATGTGAATGAATGTTAGATATGAACTGATGTTAAGTTCTTAGAGGTGTTGATCTGTTTATTACAATGTTGTTCTGTATTTAGGGTTAATCTGCGAAGTGAATAAGAATCATAAATTAATGAACGCCATTGGCTAAAGTGCTATGTTGAAGTGTGTAATCATAGATCTGTGTCTTGGCTAGGTTGTATACACTTGAGTCATGCAACCCCCCCTCCCTCTACCTCGGGTGAGACTTCATCTGCTTTGCAGGTGTTGCCGAAAGGGCCGGTCTTTAGGGTTTTGTTGGTGCGCTGTTGAAGCGTTGAACCCTGGGTATGCCCCTGTTCCAACAATGGGTGTCACATAACTTGTGAAGGTCAAGACTTGGCAAACATGGGTGTCACTGAAACTTATATTGATTAAAGAACACGTTGGAAAAAAAAACTCTTATTTCCCTTATTGCTAAGATACATATGGAGAAACCATCCACTTTGTACCAACCAAGTAATAGAAGATTGAATAATAGTTGTACATGCTTTAACATTGTTAAAGAGGCATCCAAAGAGAAAAAAGGTATATGACTATGATTTCTTACATGAGTGTTCTCTTCCATGCATTTGTAGACTTGTTTAGTGAGTAAAGTAGATTTCAAAGGAAGGTATTGTAGGATTAAGAGTATAGAATTTGAGTTTTGGATAATGGAGATATATGTTGTGAATGAATTGTGTCTCGTGTTACTTCCTAGACCAACACTTATAGATATTGAAGTCCTTGAACAAAGTGCAACCCTAAAGGAACTTAGGAAGTCTTCCCAATATCACCACAAAATCTCTTCCTCTCATAGGTTTTGATAAAACCTATGGAGAAAACCTAGGTTTCCCTTTTTATGGAGAAAACCTGTCCTTCTTTAAAGATTATTTCAATAGAAAAAACCATGGACATCCTTGCAAAAATTGTAATCATCCATGAAAACAAAAGGGAGATGGAAAAACCTTACATTGAACTTATCCCTTGACTTATTCCTCCAAAAATATATTCAACTAAGCTTGGAGGGGTACTCCCACTCTTTAAACCATGCTCTTTAACAAATGATTATCTCCTCTATTTATAGGATCCCATCCTCCCAAATTAGGGTTTGGTCCCTTTCAGAGTTTAAAGAGGGATAATGATATTTTATTCTAGGAAAGTGTCCTCCCATATAGGGTGCACCTCCCTAGGACTTCTTTAGGGGTTGCTAAGTCTTAAAAATGCAACTTGGAAGATTATAATTCTAGGGAGAACCTTCGAAGGCCTCCTTTAACCATAACACACCTTTATGTCTCCTCATATGCATTCCTCATTAAACAATATTTTCCTTCATTAAGATTCAGCCTATACTTCATTTTTCTCCATTAAGTTATTAGTGACCTCTCCATAACTTAAAATTATATTTATTAATTGACTTTAGGTTAGTGATGGCCTAAACATAACTTAAAGTAATGTTTAATTTGACTTTCCCCCCACTTTGGAGCCCCTCCTACTAGGGTTTTCCTCATTTAAAATGAGTGCTTCCTTTCATAGAGGTCTTTTTATGCCTCTTCCTTGTATCTGTCATGCCATTGAAATGGGATTTTATTATGTCAATGGTATTTGTGCTCAACCCAACAAGGACGTTCTCCAAATCCGTCCATCAAAAGATCCAAATAATAATAAATGGCTCCATATGGGGACTACAATCCCTTGTGGGGTGCAAGAGGACTTTAAATATATGTTATACCTACAAGGTGAATCGAAAGGACAATTTTCCATGAAATGATGGATAAAAGACTTCACATCCCTACTGCATAATAAAAATGTCTTTAATCCTAATTCATTACAAAAAACTTGAGAATGTTCATTTAATTAATATTAATTCTCAAGGGGCGCTACAAATAAAGACATGATCCAAAAATGCCAAAGGGAACATACAAATACATGTATTTCTCATGAACATTGGGCTTATTCTTCCTACCCTACTCTGTAATAGGAATATTAAAGGCCAAGTGGAATTAAAGAACCAGTGCAACCACCATGTGACTCATCTCAAGATATGATCTCCCCTTGTGTTTGGTAACAAACCAACACAAGGCTCATCAAGCATCTTGCAAGCATATGATGGAACCTCTATCATTGTATCAATGAAAATTGATATGAGTTTTTGTAGATGGAAAAAAAAACAATATCATACCAAGGTTGGCATATACTACTATATGCTTTCTCTATCTAATGTTAGATATGGATGATATAGTCATCATATTGGGAATATGAATATTCAAGCCCATCATTGAGCCACAAACCATCTACATGAACTACCATATGCCTCTCTAGAAGTTGATATGCATTGTCCAACAACCATCCTCCTTTGCTTTCATAATAGTTACATGTTGTACCCTCAACCAGAAAGGGTTTAGAATGTTGTTCCAAGTTAAATATATACAATTTTTTCTATCCTTCTTCAATACCCTCAATCAAACATTGACAAATTTTGATTCCCTCCTTTGGAAGGCTAAAAGATTTTGTAATACATCAACAATTTTGCATGTTGTTTTCCCAAACAAATTGCAGCCATGAAATCACTTCCCCTTGCTAATTTTTCCTACATAAATTGGGTACAAGCTGAAGATATCCATGGCTAGAAAATTTCTACATGTGTAATGTGATGAAAATTCTCTTTATGCTACAACAAATCTAACCCATTAACTAGGACACGTGGATGTTGATCACAATAGAATATGCATCACATAACTTATCATAGTTTGGATACCCAAGATAAAAGGAAATAGGGTCTACACTACCCTCTTCATGCTGCATGAGGCAACTCTCAAGGCTGATTGAAAAAGGAAGGGGCACAATCATGTCTTTATCCACCAATCTCTCACCATCCATCACATCATAGATGAGATCCACATGAACAAACCAACAATCCATATCCCATCTACACCTCTCAATCACAAAAATAGTGCTCACATCATCATCCTCTTCGATGCCACGTTTTTCATCACATGAGCTAATAGAAGCACCTATAATTTTGTGTTCCTCCAAGGGAATATCTACAAGCACTATCCTCTTCAAATCATTAAGGGATTCATCATCAAGTTCAGAAATTTGAAAATAAAATTTAGAGTAGCTTACTAAACCTTGTCCTCCATGGAATCTGTGATAATGGATACAAGAATGTCCTCATGAAAATGTACCTCATCATCTCAATATGATACTTTTGGAACAATATGGGATGCATGGTCTTCAATGGAATCTTCACTGTCAAGATCTTCTTCATGAGGAACAAAAAAAAAATCATCACAACACACTTGTTCATTCCTATTTGAAATTTCAAGTGAAATAGGCTCGTGTGATGAAAGAGACTAGTCATCTACTAAGAGATCCTCTTGGTACTCATCTTCAAGCTTTACATGGGATGATTTAATGTATTTATTTTCTACAATGACAACCAATGAGTCTGATGCATCATATTTATCTTCGGTTTTATCAAACAAAATATCATAAGGGTCACTTTGGTATGAAAGCACCAAATAATCATTTTTTCTTCTCGTTTTATGGTATTCTCAACCATAGAATATGCCTTGTGTGATCCGTCAACATAACCAAGATTCCAAACCCTACGAAACACTTTGATTAAACCTGCAAGTGACAATATATACTTTGGACCACAATCATAAGATCATTCCAATGCATCATGTTCTAATGTCCTTACAAATATCTTGATCATGACATCCCATGGACAACATTAAGATATGAAATGAATTCAATGAAACATACAATGTATCATGTTCTAATGTCATTACAAATATCTTGATCATGGCATCCCATGGACAACATTAAGATATGAAATGAATTCAATGAAACATACAATGTGTAGTGTAGTTGACCTAGTATGTCCTTGGAACATCGGAAAGTGTCTATCAAAATGTGGATACAGATAACTCAGTCAAATACTAGATATACCCAAGAAATATAATGGATCAAATTATCCTTCCATGATTCTTTTAAACATGCCATAATTCTTTACATCAAATATTCAATATGAATAACTGATATGAAAATCGAAAATGTATTGCAATCATACCCTATTTCAATATCAATGGGGTTTCCAGGYGAGTCTTCTATCAAATGCCTTCAAATATTTTGGATGTCATCACATCTACAAAYAACAAGTCAATTAATTTTTTTTTTGAACAAGGGTTTGCTCCTTCATGGAGTTTCCAATTGAGAAAATATCTTCAAAGAAATTCCCTCATCACATGATTRTGGCCAATCTACTAAATTTTGKKAACTAGAATTTKTCCCTAKCAACAACACCAATTTGTTGTCTCTTAGACYTGCACTCATAGATATTTAAGTCCTTGAACAAAGTGAAACCAYAGAGGCACTTAGAAAGGTTTCCCACTATCACYACAACAACTCTTCCTCTCACTTTAGGCTAGTTCGTTTTTCTAGCACAAGGGGAGAAACCTTAGGAAAGAATGCTTTAAGATGATATTTAGAAATAAAGGGATGATGGAACTTTCCAAGAACACTGTCTATCCAATTGGGCTACAGATTAAAGATACAAGAAGAAGAGGGTTTGGTTATTACAAATAAGATGTAATTAATCCATTCATTGACATACCATAATTAGTCCAAAATATATTTTCAAATTATGAAAGAATAAGTGAGAGCCCTTAAACAAGATGCACCATCAAAACCATGAAATTACAATGAAGCAATAGCATACAACCATGAACAGTTTAAGGACATCAAGATATGAAACCATAGATGAAGTAGACAAAGTAGGAAAACCGTCTTATTGAACGAACAACCAACAATACATCAATTCTTCAATATCATGTCACAACAAGATCAAGACAACCATAAATTTTCACACTTAATCTTCCTCCTTAGTTAAGGCATCCCTCAATCATGGAGTGAACAAATATAACCGGGAAATCAAAACAAAAAAAATCCTTCAATATTTCAAGGTTACACATCAATATTTAGGGAGGGTTTGACCTCAACCATAACATATTCTTATTGGAGTAAACCCACCCTTCTTCAAAGATTATTTCAGTAGTGAAAACCATGGAAATCCTTGAAAAAACCCTAATAATACATGAAAATAAAAGATAGATGGAATAACTCACATTTAACTTGTCCTTTGACTTCTTCCTCTAAAAATATATTCAACTAAGCTTGGATGGGATCTCTCACTCTTTGAATTATTCTCTTTAACAAATGGATCTCTCCTCTATTTATGGGCTTCCATCCTTTGAAATTAGTGTTTGATTCCTTTTAGGGTGTAGAGAGGGAAAATTATAATTTATTACATGAAAAGTGTCCTCGCACCTAAGGTGCACCTTCCTAGGGCTTGACAAGTCTTCAAAATTCCACTTGGAAGATTCTAATGCTAGGCCACAACTCCCAATGCCTTCTTTAAACCTAGCACACATTTTCTCTCTCCTCATGGGAATTCCTCATTAAAAGATCTTTTCCTTCATTAAGATTCAAATTATACTCCTTTTTCTCTATTAGGTTATGAAAAACCTCTCCATAAATTATAATTATATTTATCAATTGAATTTATATCAGAACAACCTAAACATAACTATGTTTAATTTGACTTTTCCCAATTTGGAGTCCCTGCTACTAGGGTCGGCCCTACCATCATTAAATGCAAGCTTCAAAATGGTTCTTTGCCTCCTTTAAATAGGAGTCCTTCCTTCACAGAGCTCATTTGTTGCATCTTCCTTGTATTTATCATATTTATGAAGATGGATTTAAGTAGGTCAAGGGTTTTTTTCCTCACCCCAACAATGGATTCTCCAAATTTGTCAATTAAAAGCTCCTAATAGTATTACCTTACATGATGGAAGATTTGGGAATTCAGTTGGGTTGATAGTATCACAATATCATGAGTACCCTATAGATGATCACCATTTGAATCCCATCTAAACCCACTGATGTCTTCCAATTACACTTGTACTAATCATTATTTTTTTTCACAAAACCTCCACTTTTTGAGTCTGGGAATTGTAGGAATGCTCAAATAAAGTCATGTTGAATGCACTTAGAATAAAAGTTACTTGTGTTCAATTTGCAATTTGATTTGAATTATATTGAGAATTAAATGAAACACACTTAGAAATATAGTAGAGAGTACAACAATACAATGAAACCAAACTTCTATTAATGAATAAAATAGTAGAATAATGTATAACACAAACTGGCTAGAATGGTGGTAGCTTATCTCTAAAGAAAAAGAGATATCAACTATTCTCATTTGAAAAGATATAATACAATGGGACGAAATAATGTCCTTTTAACATAAATAAAGAACCCTAAAGGTCCAAAACCCTAACCCTAGGAGTTGAAGCAACAAAATGTTTGCAGGCCCCTATGTGGTTAGTTGATGCGTCAACTTCTTGAGGGCACAAATTTTTCATACAATCTTTGTTTGGGGTGTTTAGTATCTCATTGGAGATATCTGATCGAGAAGTACAATAATTGGTGAGGCCTGGGTTGATCCAAAATTAGGAGCGGAACAAACTGATTAACAGACTGAATACAATAAACACAAAGATATGAAGAACAACACAGATATCCAATGAAAAATATCCTTTATTGAATAAATGAAATAGGTTGAAACTGTAAAACTGCAAAACTGAAACACTTGCTCGAATGGTGGTAGCTATATCTGAGAAGAGATGTGGCTTCTACACGCATCTGTCTAAGAAGAATGATTACAATGAGGCTCCAAAGGCCTTTTTGTTATTACTCATGAATATCAAAACCCTAGACATCCAAAAACCTAACCCTAGGAGGTGAAACACCAAAAGTCATGTGGGCCCCTATGGGTAAGTTGGTACCTCAACTTCTCGGGGTCATAACTTTTGCATACGACCCCTGTTTTAGGCCTGTGATAGCACGTTGGAAAGGACTTTTAGAGAACTACACAGTACATCGTCTACAATTTGACTGTGGTGAGCCAAAAAAACAGTGCTTAGGGCTCCAAAATGGCCCTGGAAGTAAAACAAGATGTGATGACATGAAAACATACAAAATAATCTAGTTGGATTAGGTGAGAGGCCACTAGTATCCACTTAGAAGATGTGTAGGGCTTCAAACAACCCCAGAATTGTAGAACCCACAATTACAAAGAAGTACAAAACAATGACTAAAAACTGACAAGAGGAGCTAGTTGGAATAGGTGGGTGGCCACCAATATCGACTTGGATCATGGGTTTACTATGGAAACCCTAGGCCTCCGAATGGCCAAAAAAACATCATTTTAGGGCCTCAAAATGGCCCCAGAAGTTTAGGAACCGAAAATCATAACAAAAAATGGCCAAGATGGAAAACCATGATGAGTTAGTGGAAGAGGTGGGTGGCCAACGATATCCACCTAGATCAATCGTCCCCAATTAAGAAGTGATGATCCCCATTGCGTCAAGTTAACTTAGGATATGGGGAAAATTTCATTAAATCTGAACCTTGGTGAGCTACTTGCCTTGTTGAAGTAGCTACCCTGCTTTGACACCCACTAGAGTTGTATATTCCACTAGTGGTTGCCCTTCATTAAAATATCCATGATACAATCCACTGGATCTTGAGAAATGTAGTCAATATTAAGTTATATAAGGGCCAATTGCTCATCCACCTCTGAGGTGTCTAGCAGAGGTGGGAAATATAGTCGAAGTAGTCCCACATTAAATACTAGGTGTAAGACAAGGAACAAAGGAATACTCAATTTGAAAGAATTGTACCCATAGCCTTTGTGATAGTGTAAGGCCCATATTGGAGTGGTATAAGATATCTATGGGGACCTGTGAGGCACTCTTTTTACAAATGCAACAAAACCTTGTCACAAACCTAAAACTTGTGAGGAACACGATGTTGGTCATGTCACTACTTATACTTGACATTGGCCTTCTCCAATATATCATGAACCTGTTGTTGAAGGTATTGGATCCATTCAAAAAACATGGCTTCCTCAGTATGAGCATGTGAGGAATCTTTATGGGAAGATGGAATGGGAAGAGCTACATGAATGAGGGCCAATGGCTAGAACCCCTAGAAAACTTTAAAAGGGTTGTGGCCAATGGAGTTGTGGAGGGATATGTTATAAATTTGTTGAACATAAGGAAGGATCTAATACCATGTACGTGGATGGTTGGATTTTTACTTGAACAAGATATGCACAATCATTTTGTTGACCACTTTCATTTGTCCATCTGTTTTGGGATGAAGGGAAGTTGATTTGATCAAATTGGTGTCCATTAGAGACCATAGGATGGACCAAAAAGTACTAAGGAACCTACTATCCCTATCTAAAATAATGGTCTATGGTAGCCCAAAATGAACCCAAACCTACTCAAATAAGAGCCTATAAGTGATGGTTTCCAAATGGCCATCTTAGAGAATCGATCGATAACCACCAAAACAAAATAGTGACCTTTCTTGGTGGAGGGAAAACCTAACATGTATTCCATGGAGACAGACTCCCAAGGCTTTTCTAGGGTAGGAAAATGAGTGTACAATCCTTGCTTCTTGATGGATGGCTGAGTGATGGCATAGGCGGTGCACGACTTGATATACACATTGATATTTTATTGAATATTTGGATAGAAGAAATGATTATGAAGTACTACTACCATATTCTCCATATTGAAGTAAACTGTCACCCAACTGTAATGGGCCTCCAAAATTAGATTTGTACACTCACTTGAAGGAACACAAAGATGGTCTGGAAAGCACAAGAGAACATCCTAGAGGTGGAACTCTGAAACTTGTTTACTAGCACTAGCAACAAAGTTGGAGTCATTGTTGTATAATTGTGGACACTTGGAGGTCTTGTTCCCACATGAGTTAAGAACTATGGTGAGTGCACAATTGAGGGTCGACTAAGGAAGTGTGCAACATAGTTGGTACTTCCTGTCTTGCACTTAATTTTCAAGAAGAATTGTAGCAAGTATGTGGACCATTTATGATGGAAATCATTCTCTAGATTTCCTTGTGTTTGCATGAACTCCAGAGGCTTGTGATCATTATGGATGATCGTTTCCTTGCCCAAAATATAATTCTTCCACTATCAGAATTCCTACACAATGAAGTACATATCCTTGTCGTAGGTAGGATATCTACAAAGAACATTAGATCGTATTTCACTATGATATGCTACTAGATGTCCCTGCTAAGTGAGGATGTCATAGATGACATAGTCATAGGAATCTATCTTAATATCAAATGGTTGTTTCAAGTCTGGCAATGTAAGGATTGGTGAAAAAAAAGGCTGTGCTTCATATCCTAGAATGCTTTCTGTTGTGATTCAAACTAGGAAAAATTGGCTTTAGTCCCTCCTTAGTCACTTGAATTAAGGGACAAGTGATATGAGAGAACCCCAACACAAACCTGTGGTAGAATTTGGTGAGGCCTAAGAAGCTACAGAGCTCTATAATATTTGTTAGGGCTAGCCAATTGTGAATGGCTTGGATCTTGGTTGAGTCCACATCCACCCCATGTTCATCCACAATGTATTGTAAGTATTGGATTCTCTATATGTTGAATGATAATTTATCCAAATTGGTGTATAACATGCGTTTCCATAGGGTGACCGGGACCTGTTGAATGTGTTGCAAGTGATTTTCCCAAGTTCAAATGAAGATGATGATGTCATACAAATAGACAACCATACAAAGAGTTTGTGAATGGTCATAAGATATCATCCATCATCCTCATAAATTTCGTTGGAAAATTTAGGGCTTTGTTTATAGTTTGACTATGGCGAGCCAAGAAAACATTGTTTAGGGCTCCAAAACGGCCCTGGAAGTACAAAAATATGCAATGACATGAAAACATACAAAATAATCCAATTGGATTAGATGATAGGCCACCAATATCCACCTGGAAGATGTGTAGGGATTCAGACAACCTCAGAAGTGTAGAACCCACAATTAGAAAGAAGTGCAGAAGAACGTGTTGAACTAAAAATGAACAACAGGAGCCAGTTGGAATAGGTGGGTGGCCACCAATGTCCGTTGTGTTGATTTACCCCATCAGGTGAGGAAACTTATGCTGGATTTAGCCCCAAGTGAGCCACTTTCCTTGGTGTAGGAACTGCCCTGCCTTGACAACCTGATAAAGTTGAATCCTTTGCTGGCGAATTCCCTTGACTTGTGTGTCCACTATATGATCAATGGACGCATGTTCCATGCAGTCAGGTTTGATCTTTGTTGGTGTCAACTGTTCTGTGATCTCTGAGGTGTCCAAGAATGATGGAAAATATGGCCAAAGGAGGTCCACATTGACCACTAGGTGAAAGCCAAGGAATGGTGGATTGTTGAGCTCAAAATCATTGTTACCCACAACCTTGGTGATAGTGTAAGGCCCATATCAAAGTGGGCGAAGCTTTCGATGGGGCCCTGTAAGACGCTCCTTTTTCAAGTGTAACCAGGCCTTGTCTCCAACCTGAAATTGGTGCGATAACTTGTGTTGATCATGACGCTGCTTGTACTTAGCATTGGCTTTCTACAAAATCTCTTGGACCTGTTGGTGGATGTGTTGAATCCGCTCAATGAATATGGTGGCTTTGTATGTCTCGGACTGAAAATGGGAAGATTATGTCTGTGTGGTTTCCAGAGGTAGTGAAACATCAATGGGACCCAAGGGTTGGAATCCCAGTCCCACCTGAAATGGGCTATGGCCGATGGAGCTATGGAGAGCCCTGTTGTAACTATGTTGAACATAGGGCAGACTCTCATCCCGTGTACGTGGATTCTTAGATTTGTACATGCATAGGATGTGCGTAATCATCTGATTGATGACCTCTATTTGGGGGTGGAAAGCGGTGGATTTAGTGAGCTTGGTGTCCAAAAGTGACCAGAGACTCGACCAAAATGTGTTGAGGAACCTGTTGTCTCGGTCAGAGATGATGGTCTGTGGTATCCCAAAATGGACCCACACTCGTTCGAAGAAGATCTTGGTAGTATCTATCACTGTGCTGTTCTTCTTGCAGGATGTGAGGATGGCCATCTTCAAAAACCGATCAATGACCACAAATACACAATCATTGCCTTGCTTGGTGGATGGAAGGCTAGACATGTGATCCATCAAGATGGATTACCAAGGATTCTTGGGGGTGTGAAGAGGGGTGTTTAATCCTTTCTTCTTGATGGATGACTTGGCAATGACATGGATAGTGCCAGATCGGATATACTTGCTAACATACAATAAAAATGTTTCTGAAGAATGACCACATTTTTCTCCACGCCAAAATGTCCTACCACTTGACTGTAGTGGGATTCCCAAATCAGCTTTGCACGCTCGCTTGCAGAAACACATAGATGGCCTAGATGGCATAAAAACCCATCCTAAATGTGAAAATCAGTGACAGTCGCACATGTACCCAAGAGTTGATAGGTGGTGGAGAAGTCTAGATCTTGGTGATAAAGTTGGGACCACTGAGATGCCTCATGTCCACAAGAATGGAGCATAGGGGTGAGTGCAACTATGTGAGGTCGACTGAGTCAATCAACAAAATGATTTGTGCTCCTTGTATTATACTTGATGTTGAGATGGAACTGCTGCAGGTAGGTGGACCACTTATGATGGGGATCATTCTGCAACTTCCCCTATGTTTGTATGAACTGTAGAGGCTTGTAATCAGTGTGGATGATCGTATCCTTTCCCAGAATGTAATGTTTCCATTGATGATAGGCTTGTACAATGGAATACATTTCCTTGTCATAGGTGGGATATTTATGGATTGTATTTGAGAGTGTCTCAAGCTCTTTCAACAATGATTGTATATCTTCTATTTTCATGGTCCACTTTACAAGGAAAAACTTTTCAAAAAGCTCCATAGAAGTGATGCTGGAAGCTGGAAGGTTATCATACCATCTTCTGGCCTCTCCATGCAGGGAGGCATAGAAGAGTTTCATCACCAAGTCCTCAGCCTCGTCACTGACAGGTAAAAATTGAAAGAAATCCCAAAATCTTCTCATGTGAGATTCAGGACATTCTCCATTGATGCCAACAAAACGAGGGAGGAAATCCTCATAGAGAGGAGGCATTTTTCTGGGATATCCATGGATTTCACTCATATCTAAAGGTCTGTAGCTTCCTGGGTCCCATTGTGAAGTCATTGTTGGCTTCGTCATCAGTGGAGTCACCAGACAGTTTCCTTGAAACTACCAAAGAATAGGGGGAAAAAATGTAGTGGAGTCGCCAGGTAAGCTTGTAAGAAAAAGGTCTTTGAGGCAAGGCTTACCAAAGGTTTGTCGTTGAGGAAGATTGACTCAGTGTTCCCCGACAACGACGCCAAAATGTTATCGCTCAATTTGTAGGATAGGTTTAGTAGCTTGGAAGTAAGACTCAAACTGGCTTAACATGAGCTTCCCCACCCACTGTCACTTTGATGGGGAGCTCTTTCTATTTAGGGTGGCCAATCCCAAGGGAGACGTCCCTAGTAATTTGGGGTGCTGAAAAGGAAAAGATCAAGGATTCAAGGTTCAAAAGGTTAAAGTAGGTTTCCCCCTTCATAGATCACTTGCCAAGAGAG
>JZKD02S2049248.1:12927-26365 GCA_000966675.3 Picea glauca
ATGGTTGTGACTCCATAGTATGATGTAGGCTTGATCAATGTGTAGTTCTGACTATGTCCTTTAGGCACATTTCAATGTCCCATTTTTCTTCCTCGAGCTGTTGGAAGGCCTGATGCCCAGAGCAGTCTCCTCCACCTTTATTCCAAGTCTTCCCTCTACTCTCACTTTAAACTGAAATTCCTGACTAAAGTTAGTTGTGGCCTTCACTTCCTTGTTCATTTCTAGCCTATTTTTCTGAGTTAAACAATGTTATTCTGAGTTTACTCCCATCTGATCACCCCTTTAAACAAATATGTGACATAAAACTAATGGGCGTCGATCTTTTCTCCTGCTGCAATCCAAGAGTGACTTCTGACGCTAACAGATTTAATGGGTGTTTGTAAGACTCAAGTTTTTACAGCCTAGGATTGAGTGTGAGAAAAGCAAGCTAAATATTGATGCATTTTTATAACTTGCGAATGAAATATATTCACGATTAATGCAGTAAATCCATAGGCTTATTCCTTTAGTATCGCAATGTTATTCCCGATTAATGCAGTAAATCCATAGGCTTGTTCCTTCAGTATCGCAAAAGAACTTAAACAAGAAATAAAATAATTCATGCATTCAACATAATAATAACTACTTCCGACAACAAGAGATATGAAAACATTCATCACACAACACAAGTGTTATCATGGTTCACCCCCTCCTGGGGCTACGTCCATAAAGATTTGGCTCTCAACTCTTTTATTATAGTATTTTCACATCTACACCACCGCACACTTATAACTCCTCTCAGTCGGGTGAGATCTATATGAGGCAGACTAGATCGCACCAGGCTCCACAGCCTGCGACCTAACCCTCAAGATCTACCTTCCCTCCTTTCCTCTAGCTCAACAGCTTATACAAAATAGGTCTTACAACAAAACCTCACATCTCACATCATCTCATGCGTAACAATAGATATGCTAACCAAACCCTATATGATACCTATGTATCTATATTTATACATTGCGGTCTCTTCAACCATTTACAATACCTTACCAAAACCCTAACCCTATCATCGTTAGGTATTCCTCCCATGCGTGCATGTTTTTCTTCCCTCCAGCTGTTGCTTTCCTTGCATGCACACATGCTATGTTTCCTTCCAGCCATTTCTTTGCTCGTGCATGCTTTCTTTCCCAAAAATTCCATGATTTTCCACTTTGGTCTTTGAACTTTGGCCTACTTCCAACAAGCCCCCAACATTGACATGTGGCTCGTCCTAAGCCACCTAATATTTATGTGTTTCCTCGATCTCCTTGGTGATTGCCTGAAACATTTCCCTGGCTCTTATGCCCGTGTCTGCACCTGCACAGTTTTCTCCTTGAGTCTGTCCACTATTTGGACTGCAATTTCATCATTGATCAGTTCCACGCACCATTTCTGATTTTGTGTTATATGTGCCTTGGCCTCCTCTGCTTGCATCGAGACTTCTGCTACCCATTCTTGCAATGGTTTTATTTGAGCCTACTGCTCCCATTTCTTTGTTTTCACGGTAGTTAGCTCTGCCTACAATTTCCTCATTTCCTACATTCCCTTGATGCGTTCTATAACTGACATTTTCTTCTTCCTCTACTTGAGTTCTTGGATTGCTGCATTGATCCTTTCCTCTTCCTTATCCCACTTTTGGATATGTTGATCCTCCTCTAACTTAGTCCATATTTGTGTTTCTTTATCAAACAAGTCCAATTTTGTGCTGACCTGTTGCTCTATCTCCTACACCTACATCGTTTCTTCCTACTTCCTTTCCTCCTTGACTATTGGTGGAGTGGTGGGTATGAGTTGTTCTCAGAGATTCTCTATCTTCTTCTGATATTGATCTATTGCTTGAGCAATCCAATCAATATTTTCCGTTGTTGTGATTACATCACCCTGCGTTTCCTGTGGAATCTTCTCATATGTTCCTGTCAGTTTCTTCTCCAATCCTCTTATGCACTCCCTTTCCTCCTGGCTCTCAGATTTATCTTGTTCATAGACTACTTCTAGCGCGTCCCATTTCTTTGTTGCTTGCTTCATTTCGGTTAAGTTTCTGCATGTGCAAGACTGTACCTCATGGTTTACACTAACCTACACCCTGTGTAGTGCCCCTAATGGTATCCTTGTCAACACAAGTTGGACTTGGCTTAATTCCTTGAAGGGTATCTGCCCCACAATTTTTTTCCATGCGCAACATACTAAGGTTGATATGGAATGTTATGTGCAGCTACAGTATTTCCTGGACTGCCTCTCATTCTTCTTCCTGCACTCTTCCCTCTCTTTGTGGTGCTAATGGTTCTTTTGCCCTGCTGCTTGCTGGTTGTCCTTCCCTGATTTGTTTGAGGATCTTTCGCATGTCTACCAATTTCTCCTCAATCAATCCTGGACCATTCATGTGATCATTTACCCATTTTCCTTCGTGATCGTATACTCTAGCGATGTTCTTTGTGCCTTTGAATTTTTGCACGTGCCTCCCATCTGTGTGGTTGGCCTCTTATTTTCCCCTACTATTTGTGGGTTGGGCCTTTCGTCAATCTCTTGCGTGGGCTCCATCTGTTGTTGCTGCTCCTTGGCCAATTGTTTATTATTCTTCTTTCCATCTTGGGTCCCTGTCTTTGTTGGCCCTTCTTCTGTATTCTATCCCTCTTCGTTGGTGCCATACTTCTTCTGTATTCTATCCCTCCGGTGGTGGTTGTTGGATTTCTTCCAGTATGGGTGTCGAGTGCACCGGTGTTGTTTCCGAGGATGGGATCTTGTCAACATTGACGATATCCGATGGATATTGTTCACCTTATTCTACTTATCTATGTGACCTAGTGTGAACTCTAGTTTTCCTGGTGGTCTGGCTCACTTCTGCTTTCTTGGGTGGTGCCATGGCGGTGAATGTCAAATATCTGTTGGATTTGAATGGTCTCTGTGATCTCTGTCAAGTCACATTGTTCTCTTTAGCCTCTATTATTCTCTTTTTCTCTCTTTTTGTGAATAAACTAATGGATCCCTCGTCTGTGTGTTGTATGGCTTTCCCATGAAGCTTGTCGAGGACGCTTCCTTGATTATGGGTTTAATACACCTTAAATACCGGTTCAATGCATCTTCGTGATTTTTGTACTTGCCATTACTCTTCCTTTCCATCTCCAATTAGTGCATTTAATGTGGTGTCCCATCGATCCTTGCCTTCCTTTAATTCCGCCTAGTGGTGTCATTTTTTCCTTCTTTTGTCGACTTTGCCTTTTCCCATTCGTTTCCCTTTGTATATAACCATTGTCTTTCTCCTTGCTGAACATGTGTTCCTCAAATGTGTGTATTATTTATTTCTTGGGCACACTATGGTTCTTTTTGGTTCTTTCCTTTTGTTATCTTCTTTTTCCATATATATATATTTTACTGTGTGGTAGGTTGTTGATTGTCCTTGTACAGATTCAATTGGCTCCCATTGATAATCCCTCTAAGTTTTTCACCTGATAAGTCTCTTAACTGTACAACTCCTCCATCTGTGACAGATTTTACTACATATGGTCCTANCATTTTCTTCTTCCTCTACTTGAGTTCTTGGATTGCTGCATTGATCCTTTCCTCTTCCTTATCCCACTTTTGGATATGTTGATCCTCCTCTAACTTAGTCCATATTTGTGTTTCTTTATCAAACAAGTCCAATTTTGTGCTGACCTGTTGCTCTATCTCCTACACCTACATCGTTTCTTCCTACTTCCTTTCCTCCTTGACTATTGGTGGAGTGGTGGGTATGAGTTGTTCTCAGAGATTCTCTATCTTCTTCTGATATTGATCTATTGCTTGAGCAATCCAATCAATATTTTCCGTTGTTGTGATTACATCACCCTGCGTTTCCTGTGGAATCTTCTCATATGTTCCTGTCAGTTTCTTCTCCAATCCTCTTATGCACTCCCTTTCCTCCTGGCTCTCAGATTTATCTTGTTCATAGACTACTTCTAGCGCGTCCCATTTCTTTGTTGCTTGCTTCATTTCGGTTAAGTTTCTGCATGTGCAAGACTGTACCTCATGGTTTACACTAACCTACACCCTGTGTAGTGCCCCTAATGGTATCCTTGTCAACACAAGTTGGACTTGGCTTAATTCCTTGAAGGGTATCTGCCCCACAATTTTTTTCCATGCGCAACATACTAAGGTTGATATGGAATGTTATGTGCAGCTACAGTATTTCCTGGACTGCCTCTCATTCTTCTTCCTGCACTCTTCCCTCTCTTTGTGGTGCTAATGGTTCTTTTGCCCTGCTGCTTGCTGGTTGTCCTTCCCTGATTTGTTTGAGGATCTTTCGCATGTCTACCAATTTCTCCTCAATCAATCCTGGACCATTCATGTGATCATTTACCCATTTTCCTTCGTGATCGTATACTCTAGCGATGTTCTTTGTGCCTTTGAATTTTTGCACGTGCCTCCCATCTGTGTGGTTGGCCTCTTATTTTCCCCTACTATTTGTGGGTTGGGCCTTTCGTCAATCTCTTGCGTGGGCTCCATCTGTTGTTGCTGCTCCTTGGCCAATTGTTTATTATTCTTCTTTCCATCTTGGGTCCCTGTCTTCGTTGGCCCTTCTTCTGTATTCTATCCCTCTTTGTTGGTGCCATACTTCTTCTGTATTCTATCCCTCTGGTGGTGGTTGTTGGATTTATTCCAGTATGGGTGTCGAGTGCACCGGTGTTGTTTCCGAGGATGGGATCTTGTCAACATTAACGATATCCGATGGATATTGTTCACCTTATTCTACCTGTCTGTGTAACCTAGTGTGAACTCTAGTTTTCCTGGTGGTCTGGCTCACTTCTTCTTTCTTGGGTGGTGCCATGGCGGTGAATGTCAAATATCTGTTGGATTTGAATGGTCTCTGTGATCTCTGTCAAGTCACATTGTTCTCTTTAGCCTCTATTATTTTCTTTTTTCTCTCTTTTTGTGAATAAACTAATGGCTCCCTCGTCTGTGTGTTGTATGGCTTTCCCATGAAGCTTGTCGAGGACGCTTCCTTGATTATGGGTTTAATACACCTTAAATACCAGTTCAATGCATCTTCAGGAGTTTTGTACTCGCCATTACTCTGCCTTTCCATCTCCAATTAGTGCATTTAATGTGGTGTCCCATCGATCCTTGCCTTCCTTTAATTCCGCCTAGTGGTGTCATTTTTTCCTTCTTTTGTCAACTTTGCCTTTTCCCACTCGTTTCCCTTTGTATATAACCGTTGTCTTTCTCCTTGTTGAACATGTGTTCCTCAAATGTGGGTATTATTTATTTCTTGGGCGCAATATGGTTCTTTTTGGTTCTTTCCTTTTGTTATCTTCTTTTTCCATATATATATATATATTACTGTGTGGTAGGTTGTTGATTGTCCTTGTACAGATTCAATTGGCTCCCATTGATAATCCCTCTAAGTTTTTCACCTGATAAGTTTCTTAACTGTACAACTCCTCCATCTATGACAGATTTTACTACATATGGTCCTAGCCAATGCATTATGAGCTTTCCTGGGTGTTGAAACGATTTGTTGTCGTACATCAGTACTAAATCTCCTTCCTTGAACGTTTTCTTCTTGATGTGTCTATCATGCCAAGATTTATCTCTTTCTTTATGAACTTGTTGGTGGAATCCTGATAATATATGATCTTCTTCCATGGTCAGTAGCTGGTTCAGTCTCTCATGTACGACGTCTCGTTCTGTCATTTGTGTAATTGTTGCTACGCGCAAGCTTGGTACTAGAAATTCTAATGGCACCACTGCTTCTTAGCCATACACTAGTTTAATGGTGTGTACCCTGTCGGTTTTTTGCATGTAGTCCTATATGCCCATAATACTGTTGGTACTTTGAGATCCCAGTCACCCCTATTGACGTTACAGATCTTTGTCAGCGTGTTCTCCAGGATTTTGTTAAATGCTTCCACTATGCCATTTTCCTATGGATGATATGGTGCTCTCTTCTGAGGATGGACTTTGAACTCTTCAGTCATATCACTAATGGTGTTTTTTATGAAGTGCATGCCTTGGTCACTCATAAAAACTCTTGGGCCCCCAAATCTAGTGATTACTTGTTCGGATAAAAAATGTGTTGTTGTTTCTGCGCTGCAATCCTTTACTGGGGTGGCTTTCGCCCATCTAGTTAGATATTCTATCACGGTGATAATGTAACTTGATCCTTTTCTTTTTTTTGGTGGGTTAATTGGTCCCAAAAAATCTATTTCCCACTTGTTGAATGCATGTAATGTTACTTGTGGTTGTAATGGCATATTGTCCCTTCTGTTGGGTTTTCCTACCCTTTGACAGACATCGCATGTTTGACAATACTCCTTCAAGTCTCTGTGAATCGTTGGCCACCATAGTCCTACGTGCAATACCTTTTTCATGGTATCTTTACCTGCATAATGTCCTCCTGTTATCCCCTCATGGGCTTCTTCTAACACTCATGGTATTTCCCGTTCCAACATGTACCTTCACAAGATGCTATATGCGCCCATATTATATAAATGTCCTGCAATTAGTTGATAGTTGGCGGCGCAGACTACTAGGTTTTTCCTCTACGTGGTACTATACTCTTGCGGAGCAGTACCTATGCTTAAGTACTGAATGATATCTGTGAAGTATTCATCAACGATATGAACTGAGAATAGTTGTGCATCTGGATTTTTTTTTTCTAAATTCATAGGTTCTTCTCCATTTGTGACCCTTGAGAGGTGGTTAGGTCCCACATTTAACTTTCTTGGTTTGACGATTACTTCAAAGTCAAATTCTTGGAATAGTAGTAACCATCGACAGATTCTCCCCCCCAACATTGGCTTGTTGACTAGGTATTTTAGGGCTGAGTGATATGTGAACATCTTAAAGTGTTTCCCCAATAAGTAATGTCTGAACTTTTGCAGTGCATAGACCATAGATAGCCCTTCTCTTTCTGTCATGTTATAGTTTTGTTCTGAGTCGGATAGCTTCCTTCTCGTAAATGATATCGGGTGATCAAAATCTCTCACTCCTAGCTATTCCAAGATAGCTCCAAGTGTTATGGCTTATGCGTCTACATGTACGTGGAATTTCTTCTCCCAATCTGGAAAGACTAATATCGAGGCGGTGACCATCTTTTCCTTTAGGGTATCCAGACCGTGTTGACACTTGTTGTTCCACTGAAACTTTGTATCCTTTCTGAGTAGCTTCTCCATCAGTGTCATTATCTGTGCATAACCTTTGATAAATTTCCTGTACTAACCTATGTGTCCCAGCATCACTCTTAGTTGTTAGACTATTTTCAGTGGAGGTAGGTTAACAATGACTACGATCTTTGCAAGGTCTACTAATAAAACATGTTTTCATACTATATGGCCCAATAGTATCCCAAATGATGTTCTGAATATGCATTTATTTATATTTAGTGATACCTAACACTGTCTACATCTTTCCAACATTAGTCGTAGGACTTCTACATGGTTTTTCAACAAACTGTAGACTGTTCAATCATCCAGGTATACTTTGAGAATCTAGTGGATGAATTCCTTAAACGCAACAATGTCTACTCTGGAAAATATTGTTGGTGCATTCTTTAGTCCAAATGTCATGACTGTGTACTAGTAAGATCCCCATTCTGTCGCAAACATGGTCTTGTATCTATCTTATTTTGCTATCTTGATCTGATTATATCCTGAGAATCCATCAATGAATGAGTAGGCTTCGTGTCCTCCTACGTTCTCTAATACTTAATCCGTGAAAGGTGTATGGAATGGGTCGTGTAGGCATGCATCGTTAAACTTCCACAAGTTGACACATATATTGATCCCTCCTTATTTCTTGTCATGTACTACCATCAGGCTTATTCATTCTGATTATTCGACTGGTTCTATGATGTTGGCTTCGAGCATCCTGTCAATCTCATCTTTGACTTTCTTCTTGTATACGAGGTTCAGTCTATATGGTCGCTATCTAATAAATCATGCTTCTCGTCTGAGTGGTATCTTCATATCTCCTAATTCTCCTGGTATGCCTTTCATCTCTGTAAATTTTGTGGGGAACAAGTCGTTGTATTTGAGCAATATCTTTATTATTCTTTCCATTGTTTGTTCATCCCAGTAATCTCCGATGCTAGCCATTTTGGGATGCTCGGTTTTCCCAATGTTCACTTTCTTTACTTTAATCGGTGTGGAAATGACTTATGATTCTATGGCTGGGACTTCAACATCTCTTTCTCCTTGTTCTTATTCAATATAAATATCTCGTGGATCATCTTCATCTTGTGCTTCCTCTTGCACATGGTAACATGACAACAATTCCTTGACTGTTTGTTTATTCCATTGTTTCTCTTCTGTGATAAGTTCTATTTATGGTGCTTGGATGAATATCACTCCTCTTATATTTTTGAGAGTTGCATCTATGTTGGGGTTCTCATGMTCAAATGAGAAAGTGACTGTGAAATTTTGTTGAATGTCGTCCATGTCGTAGTTCCTTTGCACAATTCTTGGTTTGTATACCAGTTCATTGGTATGCCCTCTAGAGTGTGTATGAAGTAATGAGACCATTCCTCTGGAGGTGTCATTTTCCATATTGTTCTACACTCCTCCAAGTGTTCTGTTGGTTCTCTTTGTCCATCATACTTCTGTTGTTTGTTGGTTTTTTATTCTGCGTCGAACCTTATGTGCATTAACCACTTAAATTGGTACTAGTCTGTGATAGTCGTTTTGTGTGCACCCCACCATCTTGCAAGTGTGGCCTTGAGTGCTAGGTCAAGTGCTAACAGTCTCTGGTTCTCTAAGACTTCATGTTCATACGGTTTCAAGAATGTTTCCAAATCATTTATTCTGTGAAAACTAGGTGGTTCTCTGATTTATGTGCCTACCCATCTTACTGTGTGGTCTATTCTTTCGCATCTTCTCGTAGACACTTCATGTAACCTTTGTTGCCATTTTTCTAAACCAGTATCTGAATTTTTTGCACATGAAGTAATTATCTGCCAACTAAGTCTCCCTGTCTACATTTGGGTTTATGTAATCCTCATCACACGCATTTGTTTTGTACAACTAGACAATTTCCTCCAAGTCTAGGAAGGTAGGTTCTACAAACTTCTCCTCTTCTGATGGGTCTAATGGAACGATGACCCTATATTCTCTTGAATCAAATGTCATTTTCTTGGTATTCAGGTTGATGATGGCATGGTTTTCAAATGCCCAATCGATACCAAGCAACGCGGGGTAAGGTGTTGTGCCATCCACTATTTCAATGACTTCAAAATGTTCTTTAGTGCACACCCCATCTAGGTCTATTGTCACTCCTTTGAGTCTTCCTATCGGTAGGACTATGGGTTGGTTTTCCAGTTTCAGTTGAATAGGTGAATATCCTAATGTGGGCTCTCCCATGCATTTCCATTGCTTCTTTGGTAGTACATTAAATTCAAATCCTAGATCTAGTATAATGTCTCCCATATTGAAATCTCCAATGTTGGAATTTAGTCTAAACTCCCTACTTGTTTGTCTTCTGGTGTGTAGGTGATTAACTGTTTTTGGTTCTAACTTCCCTTCCATCTCAATGCTACATTTTTCTAGTGTGTTTTGCAATATTTTCACAGAGGTTGGATCACTTAATACCTTTAGACATGATTGAAAAAAGACTTTGATTTTACTTGTTCCATAGACTGTATGTCGCTGGTATGATCCAATAACAAAGTCATTTCATATTCAGGTGCTTCCTTTCTTTGTTGTGCAGTCGAATTTGTCGCAATATCTTCCTTCTAAAATTCTTGTTGGGATTTCTTAAATATCTCCTTTTCTTTCAGTGCGTTGAACTGCTTTCGTGGTTCAGTGTTCTTTTTCACCCATTGATTTTGTGCTAGCACTTCTCAAATAGTGTCATCCCCTGTTTTAGATCCTCTACGAGTAACTATATTAATGTTTCGTCCTTCCTCCCTTGCTTTGGAAGATATCCACTAAACATTCTGGTTGTTCCAATTCCTCTTTTCCTGAATCTTTACTAGTATTGTCGAGCATTCTTCTGGATCGTGGTCCGATGCATGACAATATATACAGGTTGTTGGTGGAAGTGGGAATTCCCTTGTCTAATTTCTTAGTTTTTGACAATTCAAACACACCACTGGTACTCTACCTCATCTAAAACCTCCTCTTGCTCATCCTCCACCTCTATAGCCTACTCTATCTCCTCTCGGTGCATTATGCTGAGGTGATTGATTATACTGCATGGTATTGTACTCAGGTTGTGCTATGTTGTATTGTGGTTGCGTGTTATTGTATGGGTGCTACGCAATATTACACTGTGACTGCACAGTGTTGTATGGAGTTGGGGCTCGGTTAAACTGTGGTGTGGTTTGACTTGTTATCATTTATGCCTACACTCTATATGCATCTGATGTCCTTTCTCACATCAACTCCATAGTTCTGCAATCTTTGTCATCATGGCCTACTGACTTGCAAAAGATGCAGTCTGAGTTCTTTGGAACTGTCTGGTATTTCTGCATCATCGGGCAGTGATAGGGGCTGTGACCCAGTTTCTTACACACTTCACACCATGGTCCTCTTGTGGTTAATAGGTTTGGAATTCCTGCTGCCATATACTATGCGAATGTTGGAAACTAGTTCTTGTGGTGTCCTTCCATCCTACATGTGGTACACCAAACAACTTCTCATTTGTCTTTGTTCTTATTTTGGTTTAGTTGAAACGTCAAATTCTTCAAGTCTTCCTTCAGCTCTTCAATCGTTGGGTCTGTTTGTTGGTACTGGTTTTCTTCCAGTTGCAGGGTTGCCTGCAGAGCCTCTGCCTACATTTGGAAATTCTATTGTCACAATGGATATTTTAAGTGTGGGAGTAGTGAATTGACAAACAAACGTCTATGTTTCATCTCGATCATGAGATATTTTAACTTCCCCTTCAGTCACTTGAATCTCTTATCAATCTCCCATACAGACTCTCTCGATTTCTGTCTTATTTCGATCATCTCATTCATGTATTGATCTTCTGAGCTTGGCTTCTAGAACTTGTTTATCGATAGTTTCTTAATGTCTGTCAGTGTCCTTGTTGTCCCAAGGGCACTGTTTGCGTTTAAAATCGTGTACCAATCTAGTGTGTGNAAAAGGTTTGCAGAGCTGAGTGAAATTGATTGTGGAAAATTATGAAAGGCTTAGTGTTGTAGTGCAAGGAAGAAGGATCTAGCGAGCTGCGTAGATCTTATGTCCTATGCGGAGTAAGGATTGTTGAGGCTCTGTGTTGTAACTGATTAATTGAGATAATAAAGAAGAAGGGTTGGTGGATGTAGCCCTAGGGTGGGGGTGAACCACGTAAACATTGTTTCATCTTTATTTATGCCTTATCTTTATGTGTTCATATGTTATATGCTAAGTTCTTTGATAGATAGATCTATTCATGCTTGGTGCTTATTATGTGTGAGAATGTTAGATCTTATCCAGATAGTCATGATTAGTGCTTGATATGCTCATTTTGATCCATTTGTATATGCTAAGTGCGGGTATAAGGTATATTAATGTGAACACCGTGAGGCTCTATTTTACCAGTGAAGTAGATAATGATTGCATGTTAAAGAACTGAAGGTGTTGAATGCTTTATTAAGTAGTACAATCATAGATCTGTGTCCCAGCTAAGGTTGCAGACACTTGAGTCCTGCAACCACCCCTGCCTCTACCTTGGGTGGGACTTCATCTGCTTCGTAGGTGTTTCTAAAAGGGTCGGTATTTACGGTTTTGTTGGTGCATTGTTGTAGCGTTGAACCCTGGGTCTGCCCCTATGCCAACACTTCCTATTGTATGACTACTTCTAAACTTCGGTTGTCTAAATGGTGGTGTTCTCTTTGGTGTATTAGTCGCACATGGGTTTATGGGTTCCACACTGACATTAATATGGATAGGATGGTTTCCTTCTCCTCCTGCTCTTGGACCTCTCGTCTTCCTCTCATATGTTTCTCACAGGATTTCCTCAATATTCTCCACATCCTGGAGATCATCTACCTCTTCCTCATCACTCACCAAGCCTTCACTCACGGCTATGACTCTCTTCTTGGTATTCATCTTGTATTGATAGGGTACTCCACTACGCGTCTTTCTATTTGTCACCATGATCTTCTTGATTTGGTTGTCATCCATCATGATTGGGTCCAAGGGTTCCTCCTTATATTCCTTATCCTTTCTTCCCTCCATTTCTCCCCTTTCTGTCTGTGCTTCCCCCCTCCCCCCATGCACACAGCAAACTTTAGTTGTCTGATTCCATCATCATTACACCTTTTTTATATATAATCATATTAATAGAAGTATACAGTGATCAAATGTACCTTCCTCGGGGTCCTCGTAGAAAATATTGCTTCGCTGAACTGTACGACTTTGTTGTGTTGACTACAAACTCTATTATAAACCCTACCACAATATTGTCAATCCAAAATTCAACTACACGCCTGAACTTGTTGTTCACCTACTGAAGCTACTCAATCTGTACTGGGGTCCACTCTAGCTGTCGAATCCAGTTTTTTGCATGGTTATCCTTCAACCTTAGTATCCACTCCTACAAGAGGTGTGGGAAATTGCAGAAAAATACTTCGTGTAAATCAGTAAACACGTATTTGTCAAGATATTTATGAGGTATTAGTCTACAGTTTCTATTATCTTTCTGTGAAAACTCTAGCTCCTTAGTTCTCAACCAAGTTTTGATTTTTTCTTTTTTGGGGTTCCATGGTCTCAACATTCCATCCTAATGGCTTATTGGTTTCTTCCCTAACATTTTCTTGATATTCTTCCAACAGATCTTCCCCTGATCTCCTCTAGTTAATCCTCTATGGTTCCTACCAATGACAATAGAACCATTTGTTTATTTAGACTTGTTCTTCCTCTAGTCTGATCGAGTTTATTGACTCGGGTTTCATGTCTATTCAGGTTTCCAACAAAGCCTCTAAAATTGTCGGCACTTCTGGTAAACCAAAAGGCAACGTAGCACACATAATGCGCTGCACAGTCTCACCCGAGATAGATTTAATGGGTGGTTGTAAGACTCAGGTGTTCACATCCTAGGATTGAGTGTGAGATAAGCAGGATAAATATTGAGCCATTATTATAACTTGTGAATGCAATATACTATTATTCATGATTAATGCAGTAAATCCATAGAATTATTCCTTCTGTATTGCAAAATCACTTAAACAGGAAATATAATAATTCATTCATTCAACATAATAATAACTGCTTCAGACAATAAGAGATATGTAAACATTCATCACACAACACAGATGTCATCGTGGTTCACCCCCTCCTGGGGCTACGTCCACAAAGATTTGTCTCTTAGATCTTTTATTATAGTATTTTTGCATCTACAACGTCGCGCACTTACAACTCCTCTTAGTTAGGTGAGATCTATATGAGGTGGACTAGATCGCACTAGGCTCCACAACCTGTTACCTAACCCTCAAGATCTACCTTCCCTCCTTTCCTCTATCTCAACATCT
>JZKD02S2049248.1:26375-41910 GCA_000966675.3 Picea glauca
CATGGTTGAGGAGAAATGAATTTTTGAAGATGACAAAGTGAATTGTACATGTAGGCCCTGAAGATAATTAAAGAAAAGAATTACAAATTAAGAAAGTGTCAGGTCGGCCCTAATGCTAAAAGGAAGTGACATAAATGGTATAAATAAATATCATTATACATTCATTTGATACAAGTCGATTTTCAGAGGGAAGAAGAAGAAAAAGAAGGCCGAATTTCAAGGGAGGATGAAGTATTTTGGTGATGTGTTCTAAGGTATGTTATTTTCAGGTCATCTTACCATTTTTGATATAAATGTTTTTATAGAACAAGTCAGATGGTGAAATCGCTATGGTATTGATAAGACATATCAAGGTACCTCTGGTAAAAAGTTCAGCTCTTGATTCGCTATAATTATGAAGATACACTCTGTGGAATATAGGGTATGTGACCAGTCCTGAAACTAGTCAATAAACATGTGTTCTGGGTAAAACAGTCATAGCTTCTTCATATAGACTCCTAATGCAGTGGGACCACTTCCATTGGAAATATTATGGACATTAGTTTCTTGTGTGTGAGTTTCAGAATCAGATGTTAAATATTGAGCACGGGGCATGCTGTACAAGTTGGGTCTTCTGAACAGACCAGAATTGAATAAAGTTTTATTATCTCTCANTGCATGGTGTATTGTGGTGTATTGGTGTAACTCTTATACTATTGTTCATTTCTCATTGGATATAATTGAATGGTTTAAGTATAAGTTGAAAAAGGTTTTTAAAATGTACTTGATATTGATTCACCCCCCTCTCAGTATCAACACACATTAGGATATTCACCTATTCAACTTAAACTGGAAAACCAACACATAGTCCTACCGATAAGAAGACTCAAAGGAGTGACAGTAGACCTAGATGGAGTGTGCACTAAAGAACATTTTGAAGTCATTGAAATAGTGGATGGCACAACACCTTACCCCGCGTTTCTTGGTATCGATTGGGAATTTGAAAACCATGCCATCATCAACCTGAATACCAAGAAAATGACATTTGATTCAGGAGAATATAGGGTCATCGTGCCATTAGACCCATCAAAAGGGGAGAGGTTTGTAGAACCTACCTTCCTAGACTTGGAGGAAATTGTCCAGTGTTACAAAACAACTGCGTGTGATGAGGATTACGTAAACCCAAATGTAGACAGGGATACTTAGTTGGCAGATAATTACTTCATGTGCAACAAATTCAGATACTGGTTTAGAAAAATGGCAACAAAGGTTACATGAAGTGTCTACGAGAAGATGTGAAAGAACAGACCGCACAGTAAGATGGGTAGGCACATAAATCATAGAACCACCCAGTTTTCACAAAATAAATGATTTGGAAACATTCTTGAAACCGTATGAAGATGAAGTATTAGAGAACCAAAGAATGTTAGCACTTGACCTAGCACTCAAGGCCACACTTGCAAGATGGTGGGGTGCACACAAAACGACTATCATAGACTAGTACCAATTTAAGTGGTTAATGCACATAAGGTTCGACGCAGAATAAAAAACCAACAAACAACAGAAGTATGATGGACAAAGAGAACCAACAAAACACTTGGAGGAGTGTAGAACACTATGGAAAATGACACCGCCAGAGGAATGGCCTCATTACTTCATACACACTCTAGAGGGCATACCAATGAACTGGTATACAAACCAAGAATTGTGCAAAGGAACTACGACATGGACGACATTCAACAAAATTTCACAGTCACTTTCTCATTTGATCATGAGAACCCCAACATAGATGCAACTCTCAAAAATATAAGAGGAGTGATATTCATCCAAGCACCATAAATAGAACTTATCACAGAAGAGAAACAATGGAATAAACAAACAGTCAAGGAATTGTTGTCATGTTACCATGTGCAAGAGGAAGCACAAGATGAAGATGATCCANAAGACAGGGACCCAAGATGGAAAGAAGAATAATAAACAATTGGCCAAGGAGCAGCAACAACAGATGGAGCCCACGCAAGAGATTGACGAAAGGCCCAACCCACAAATAGTAGGGGAAAATAAGAGGCCAACCACACAGATGGGAGGCACGTGCAAAAATTCAAAGGCACAAAGAACATCGCTAGAGTATACGATCACGAAGGAAAATGGGTAAATGATCACATGAATGGTCCAGGATTGATTGAGGAGAAATTGGTAGACATGCGAAAGATCCTCAAACAAATCAGGGAAGGACAACCAGCAAGCAGCAGGGCAAAAGAACCATTAGCACCACAAAGAGAGGGAAGAGTGCAGGAAGAAGAATGAGAGGCAGTCCAGGAAATACTGTAGCTGCACATAACATTCCATATCAACCTTAGTATGTTGCGCATGGAAAAAAATTGTGGGGCAGATACCCTTCAAGGAATTAAGCCAAGTCCAACTTGTGTTGACAAGGATACCATTAGGGGCACTACACAGGGTGTAGGTTAGTGTAAACCATGAGGTACAGTCTTGCACATGCAGAAACTTAACCGAAATGAAGCAAGCAACAAAGAAATGGGACGCGCTAGAAGTAGTCTATGAACAAGATAAATCTGAGAGCCAGGAGGAAAGGGAGTGCATAAGAGGATTGGAGAAGAAACTGACAGGAACATATGAGAAGATTCCACAGGAAACGCAGGGTGATGTAATCACAACAACGGAAAATATTGATTGGATTGCTCAAGCAATAGATCAATATCAGAAGAAGATAGAGAATCTCTGAGAACAACTCATACCCACCACTCCACCAATAGTCAAGGAGGAAAGGAAGTAGGAAGAAACGATGTAGGTGTAGGAGATAGAGCAACAGGTCAGCACAAAATTGGACTTGTTTGATAAAGAAACACAAATATGGACTAAGTTAGAGGAGGATCAACATATCCAAAAGTGGGATAAGGAAGAGGAAAGGATCAATGCAGCAATCCAAGAACTCAAGTAGAGGAAGAAGAAAATGCCAGTTACAGAACGCATCAAGGGAATGCAGGAAATGAGGAAATTGCAGGCAGAGCTAACTACCGTGCAAACAAAGAAATGGGAGCAGTAGGCTCAAATAAAACCATTGCAGGAATGGGTAGCAGAAGTCCTGATGCAAGCAGAGGAGGCCAAGGCACATATAACACAAAATCAGAAATAGTGCGTGGAACTGATCAATGATGAAATTGCAGTCCAAATAGTGGACATACTCAAGGAGAAGACTGTGCAGGTGCAAACACAGGCATAAGAGCCAGGGAAATGTTTCAGGCAATCACCAAGGAGATCGAGGAAACACATAAATATTAGGTGGCTTAGGATGAGCCACATGTCAATGTTGGGGGCTTGTTGGAAGCAGGCCAAAGGTCAAAGACCAAAGTGGAAAATCATGGAATTTTTGGGAAAGAAAGCATGCACGAGCAAAGAAATGGCTGGAAGGAAACATAGCATGCGTGCATGCAAGGAAAGCAACAGCTGGAGGGAAGAAAAACATGCACGCATGGGAGGAATACCTAACGATGATAGGGTTAGGGTTTTGGTAAGGTATTGTAAATGGTTGAAGAGACCGCAATGTATAAATATAGATACATAGGTATCATATAGGGTTTGGTTAGCATATCTATTGTTACGCATGAGATGATGTGAGATGTGAGGTTTTGTTGTAAGACCTATTTTGTATAAGCTGTTGAGCTAGAGGAAAGGAGGGAAGGTAGATCTTGAGGGTTAGGTCGCAGGCTGTGGAGCCTGGTGCGATCTAGTCTGCCTCATATAGATCTCACCCGACTGAGAGGAGTTATAAGTGTGCGGTGGTGTAGATGTGAAAATACTATAATAAAAGAGTTGAGAGCCAAATCTTTATGGACGTAGCCCCAGGAGGGGGTGAACCATGATAACACTTGTGTTGTGTGATGAATGTTTTCATATCTCTTGTTGTCGGAAGTAGTTATTATTATGTTGAATGCATGAATTATTTTATTTCTTGTTTAAGTTCTTTTGCGATACTGAAGGAACAAGCCTATGGATTTACTGCATTAATCGGGAATAACATTGCGATACTAAAGGAATAAGCCTATGGATTTACTGCATTAATCGTGAATATATTTCATTCGCAAGTTATAAAAATGCATCAATATTTAGCTTGCTTTTCTCACACTCAATCCTAGGCTGTAAAAACTTGAGTCTTACAAACACCCATTAAATCTGTTAGCGTCAGAAGTCACTCTTGGATTGCAGCAGGAGAAAAGATCGACGCCCATTAGTTTTATGTCACATATTTGTTTAAAGGGGTGATCAGATGGGAGTAAACTCAGAATAACATTGTTTAACTCAGAAAAATAGGCTAGAAATGAACAAGGAAGTGAAGGCCACAACTAACTTTAGTCAGGAATTTCAGTTTAAAGTGAGAGTAGAGGGAAGACTTGGAATAAAGGTGGAGGAGACTGCTCTGGGCATCAGGCCTTCCAACAGCTCGAGGAAGAAAAATGGGACATTGAAATGTGCCTAAAGGACATAGTCAGAACTACACATTGATCAAGCCTACATCATACTATGGAGTCACAACCATTCGATTAGATCCTCCAATTTCAAATTATTCAGTACAAGAGGAAAAAGATAATGTGGGAGACTGTCTAAGACTAGTGCAAAGATTGCAGTGATCAACCATACATCATCCTACAATATCGCGACCCTTGACTGTATCTTCCAGTTTCGAGTGTTTGAAATAGCTTGATAGACAAAATGAAAGAAAGAGAAAATGACTTCCATTAACTTGACAGTCTCAAATCAAAATACATAACCAGAGCTTCCTAAAAACAATTTATAGTCGGGAGCATAGCTCAACCATCGATGCTTTCCAAAATACAAAAGCTGAGTCAATATACATAGAGAAAAACCCCAATAGCAAGCTTGAGTCATGCATTGAAGGCATTACGTCTGCATGTTTACTAGCAGACTGTGCATGCAGTCTCTGGACAACCGTGCACCTTAGTCAGATGCCATCATGTTCCAGAATGGGCATGTAAATGAGTTGACAAGCTGACAGTCCCTTTCTCGACTTTCCATTTATGGTGGAAACGATGTCCACCCACCCTCAACTGCTCCAATAACTTCTTCCTTTGGATCAGGAAAGGCTTGGTCAACCTTGTACCTTTGAGACGTGGAGGCCTTCTTATTTCGTCATCCGAAGCTGAGCTAGACTATGGCAGGGATGACTAGGCAGACAAGGATAAGGTGACGGGTGCAAGCAAAATCAGACAAAGGTGGCCAAGTGGAGGGGACACGGAGGCTAAGACATTGGGCCATGAGGTGAGGTGTCATGGAAAAGTAATGAGGAGGCCACAAGTGTGATGGGTCGGTGAGTCGGGACACAATAGGTGGAGGTGACAAAGGAGATAGGTGGCAGGAAGCGAGAGGGTGTGCCGTGAGAAGGTGGTGAGAAGATATAGGTGGTGGAAGTTAAGAGGAGCGAAGGGAAAGTGGACATGGAACCCAGGAGAATAGAGGACAAGTGTGAGGAAACGAGAGATTGGAGGGAGGGGGAGATGTGATAAGGAAAGGGGAGAGGAGGAGTGGAGGACACCTGGAAGGATAGGACTGGTGAGTGGGCTTTGGGGGCATATGTCAGGATAGTGGGTGGTCCGCGAGGGGAACCAGTTAATTCTGGAAACCCCCCCTATGTTAAAGGCAGAAGAGCAAGGGGGGTCTAGAATTGGACCTCAACCATAGATCTGGGTGCATGTATCATGGCCGCCCAAATCCACACATCCTTTAAATCATATGCGCTGGATCACCGAGACTTAGGAAAAGTGGGTTTTTTACCTGCTTCCTCCCACTGATCGCCAAGAAGGGGGCACACCTTAGGGAAAAAACCACCCCTACATGCTTATGTGATAACATTAGGCTCCATGGGGGATGGCATGCCCCCTACGGGCTACCAAGAACTCTGTTGCAGCTTCAATGCCTTGTTGTTGGGCTATGGAGTCATTATTAAAAACGAAAGATAAACAAAAAAACAATATTAACAAAAATGGCAGAGAGAATCTAGGCTCAAACAAAAGATTTCGTCAAGAAATGCCCGTTCATAGGGCCATTAAGAACTTCTTTACCCTCCAAATCTTGCAACCTGTAGGTATTGTTCAAAAATACTTCAGATATTTTGAAGGGCCCAATCCAGAGGGCTTCAAACTTGTTGTGCTTGCCCTTATCCTGCTTGGGAGCATCCCATTTTAATACCAGATCTCCCAGCTGGAACTCCTCTTTCTTGACCTTCCTATCAAAGGCCTACTTGATCTTTTGTTGATGGTTCTAAACTCTATTCATCACCTTCTCCCTAGTTTGTTGGGCTTCCACCATTTGATGAATTCTTCTGACCATATGGTCTAGCTCTCCTTGATAATCTTGAAATAATTTAGCTATAGGTAGAGCCAACTAAGTGGGAAATACACCTTTTGTCCCATAAATAATTTGAAAAGGGGAGGTGCCCAGGGATCTCTTGGCTGTCACTCGATCAGACCATAGAGTGAATTTGAGTTTTGAATCCCAGGCCTTCTTATTGTCTTCCAATAATCTTTTAATGAGCTTGATCAGACTTTTATTGGAAGACTCTACCAGTCCATTACCTTGTGGATAATAGGGAGTGGAGTGAACCAGTGAAATCTCAAATTGCTCATAGAACCTCACGAGAGGCTTGGACCTGAAACATGCAGCATTATTAGTGATAATCCTGTTGGGGAAGCCAAGCCTTGCTATCATATCTTCCAGGAAGCCGATGACAACTTTGTGTGAAGCACTCCTAGTAGGGATATATTCTATCCACTTGGTAAAATAGTTAGTTGCAATGAGGATCCATCTATGTTGGCTTCTTGAGGGAGGATGCATCTCTCCAATGAAGTCCAACCCCCATTGTTGAACGGTTTCTACAACTACTACAGGTTTTAGTGGCAGAGATTTGAGCTGCTTCTTTCCTGAGAATCTTTGACATTTGATGTAGGCTCTGACCTCTTTGCAGACATTAGTGAATAAAGTGGGCCAGTATTACCCAGCCCTGGGAATTTTGTGGGCCAGGGTCTTCCATAAATGGTGTCATCCACATAGGCTGCTATGGAAATCAAACGTTACTTTCTGGGCCTCATGTGGGTTCAGACACCTCAGAAACACCCCTAGAGGGTCTCTCCAATACAAGAATTGGTCAATAAGGCAATATTTGATTTCTTTGAGATTTAAATCTCTTGCCTTACTCTTCCCAATTTCATCAAGGGGCTTTAATTCTAGCAGAAAATATATAATATCTCTATACCAGGTGCACTCTGCTAGTGGGGGAATATTTTGAGGTTTGTCATCAGGCAATTCAGTCTGTTGATTTTCTGAGCAATCATTGATGAAGTTAACTCCCAAGGATTTACAATTGGATTCAACCAATAACTTGGATAGACCCTTCCCTTTAACCAACTGGGTGGGCTTAATCTCCAGGTCAAAATCGAGTATCTTGGCAATCCATTTACTTCTTTTCCCATCTATATCAGGTTGGATGAGAATGTCCTTCACAGAAGCTGAAGGAACATATGCAATGACTTTTGAATGTAAGACATGGACTCTAAATGCTTTAAGGGCCTTAACCAAGGCATAATATTATTTCTCCATGATTTCATACCTGACTTCTGCATCTCTTAATGCCTTACTAAAGAAAGAAATGGGCTTCTCTCATCCTTCCTCATTTTTCTGCAATAAAACTGCTGCTACTGTGTCAAAATAAGCGAAATAAAAAATCAAGAAATCTTTGGAATAATCAGGATTGATCAACATAGGTGCCTCAGTCAATGCCCTTTTTATTTGGTCAAAGGATTCCCTGGGTTCAGAAACCCATTTTACTTCATTTCCATTTCTGAGCATGGATGTGATATGCTTTACCAACTCAACAAAATTAGAGACAAAACTCCTCAAAAAGTTGATGTTTCCCAGGAAATTTTGAACCTCTTTTCTGGACCTGGGAAGCGACAAGCTTTGAATTGCCTCCACTCTGCTAGGATCAATTCTTACTCCCTCTCCTGATACTATATGGCCTAACAGCTTCCCCTCTTTCATGGAAAACACAGATTTCTTAGGATTTAAAGAAAGACCAAACCTTTTGCATTTCAAGAACACTTTCCTTAGATGGAAAAAATGCTCTTTATCAGATCTGGATAAGTCTGTGATGTCATCCAGATAGATGACTACAAATTGGTCCCTTTCCCCAATGAAGGCAATGTCCATGGCTCACTGAAAGGTTGCCCCTAAATTCATTAATCCAAAGGGCATTTTGGCATACATGAATGTACCCCAAGGAGTTGTGAATGTTGTTTTCTCCCTGCCTTTGGGTAGAACAAAGATCTGTTTGTAGCCCAAAAATCCATCAATCATTGAAATTTTGGATGCCCCTGTTACCCTCTGCAATATGTGTTCCATCTTGGGCAGGGGGTAATTGTCCTTTTCTGAACTCCTGTTCAGGTTTCTGAAATCAACACAGAGTCTTATTTCTCCACTTTTCTTTCTTACTGGGACCAGATTGGCTACCCATTCAAAATATCTCAAAGGGACAATAATTTGGGCATCCAACAATTTCTTTACCTCCCTTTCCATGACAGGTAGAAACATAGGATTAATCTGTCCTAGCTTTTGTCTGAATGGCTTGGCCTCCTCCTTCAGTGGGATCTTATGCTCAATGAAAGCTGTGTCATACGTTCTGAGGTCTTCATAGGTCCAGGCGAATACATCAGAAAATTATTTTAATAGTTCAATATATTCGCCCCTCTGCTCATTTTACATACTGCTAGACAACTTGAGAAACTTGGGATTCTCCTTTGTGCCAATGTTGCACTCAGCCACCCCTGCATCCTCTTTTGAGTTGTTTCCATTTACTGCCACGTCGTTGTTGTCAAATAGCCTTTCCAAAGAGACCAACCCTTTAGGGATGTGATTGCTAGGCAATTTAACAATGTGATGATCAACAATCGTGTTCAAAATATTATCAGCATGAAGATCTGCTTCAGAACTAGGGTCTTGATCAATGTGCAGTGCTGAAAATTCATTAACAGTCTCCAAGAATCTTTTGATTTCAAGGTCATCCTCAAAAACCTTCCAATTCTTGACATTGTCAGGTATGGAGGGCTTGTATTTCACTTATATGTCATACCTGAGCCTGGGTGGTAGGGGAATTTTGAAATTGCTTGCTGAAATAGCCAGAGAATCAACAACAATGTTTTCTTCCCTTGGAATGAATGATATATTGAAGGATAAGAAATAACTATCAATGAGGTCCCATACTTCATTTTCGTAACTCCTCAGTCGAGGATGCTTGGCCTGATAGATCTTTCTGACCTGCTGGATGATCAACTCAGCATCACCAAACACTGATATTTCCTTTATTCCCATATCCTTTGCTGCTCTCAAGCCCAAAACTAGAGCCTTATACTCTGCCACATTATTTGTAGTTTCAAACTCTAACTTGCATGACAGAGTTGTAGTTACTTGAGCAGGGGAAATAAAAAATATCCCAACACCTGCACCATATTTAGAAGAAGCTCCATCAAAGAACATTTTCCACACAAAAGTAGTAGAAGGAGAATCTTCATGGGGGCTAATTGGCTGCTTTCTGAGTTGAAGAGGAGGCTCCGGGGAGTTGGTGAGAAGCAACAGGCTAGATCCCAAATCAATGTCAAGGGAAAAGATGGGATTATTGGTGGGATTTGCTTCATCACTTACAATGTAAGCCAACTGAGCCTCTCTGTACAATCTTCTGTGCTCCCCTCCAAAGACTGGAATGGTAGCATAGGTTAGGTCCATTTACAAGGTTCCCCTAAGTCTTCTTATCCAGGATCTTGACAATAGCATGCCGAACTTGGGAGGAATGTCAACTACCACAATGTACATGAACACACTCTTCATGGGCAGTTGAAACAAGGTTACCACCAGATCTTTGATAACTCAAATACATTGCACTCTCCTAGAATNTTAATCTCCAGGTCAAAATCGAGTATCTTGGCAATCCATTTACTTCTTTTCCCATCTATATCAGGTTGGATGAGAATGTCCTTCACAGAAGCTGAAGGAACATATGCAATGACTTTTGAATGTAAGACATGGACTCTAAATGCTTTAAGGGCCTTAACCAAGGCATAATATTATTTCTCCATGATTTCATACCTGACTTCTGCATCTCTTAATGCCTTACTAAAGAAAGAAATGGGCTTCTCTCATCCTTCCTCATTTTTCTGCAATAAAACTGCTGCTACTGTGTCAAAATAAGCGAAATAAAAAATCAAGAAATCTTTGGAATAATCAGGACTGATCAACATAGGTGCCTCAGTCAATGCCCTTTTTATTTGGTCAAAGGATTCCCTGGGTTCGGAAACCCATTTTACTTCATTTCCCTTTCTGAGCATGGATGTGATATGCTTTACCAACTCAACAAAATTAGAGACAAAACTCCTCAAAAAGTTGATGTTTCCCAGGAAATTTTGAACCTCTTTTCTGGACCTGGGAAGTGACAAGCTTTGAATTGGCTCCACTCTGCTAGGATCAATTCTTACTCCCTCTCCTGATACTATATGGCCTAACAACTTCCCCTCTTTCATGGCAAACACAGATTTCTTAGGATTTAAAGAAAGACCAAACCTTTTGCATTTCAAGAACACTTTCCTTAGATGGAAAAAATGCTCTTTATCAGATATGGATAAGTCTGTGATGTCATCCAGATAGATGACTACAAATTGGTCCCTTTCCCCAATGAAGGCAATGTCCATGGCTCACTGAAAGGTTGCCCCTACATTCATTAATCCAAAGGGCATTTTGGCATACATGAATGTACCCCAAGGAGTTGTGAATGTTGTTTTCTCCCTGCCTTTGGGCAGAACAAAGATCTGTTTGTAGCCCAAAAATCCATCAATCATTGAAATTTTGGATACCCCTGTTACCCTCTGCAATATGTGTTCCATCTTGGGCAGGGGGTAATTGTCCTTTTCTGAACTCCTGTTCAAGTTTCTGAAATCAACACAGAGTCTTATTTCTCCACTTTTCTTTCTTACTGGGACCAGATTGGCTACCCATTCAAAATATCTCAAAGGGACAATAATTTGGGCATCCAACAATTTCTTTACCTCCCTTTCCATGACAGGTAGAAACATAGGATTAATCTGTCCTAGATTTTGTCTGAATGGCTTGGCCTCCTCCTTCAGTGGGATCTTATGCTCAATGAAAGCTGTGTCATACGTTCTGAGGTCTTCATAGGTCCAGGCGAATACATCAGCAAATTCTTTTAATAGTTCAATAAACTCGCCCCTCTGCTCCTTTTACATGCTGCTAGACAACTTGACAAACTTGGGATTCTCCTTTGTGCCAATGTTGCACTCAGCCACCCCTGCATCCTCTTTTGAGTTGTTTCCATTTACTGCCACATCATTGTTGTCAAATAGCCTTTCCAAAGGGACCAACCCTTTAGGGATGTGATTGCTAGGCAATTGAACAATGTGATGATCAACAATCGTGTTCAAAATATTATCAACATGAAGATCTTCTTCAGAACTAGGGTCTTGATCAATGTGCAGTGCTGAAAATTCATTAACAGTCTCCAAGAATCTTTTGATTTCAAGGTCATCCTCAAAAACCTTCCAATTCTTGACATTGTCAGGTATGGAGGGCTTGTATTTCACTTATATGTCATACCTGAGCCTGGGTGGTAGGGGAATTTTGAAATTGCTTGCTGAAATAGCCAGAGAATCAACAACAATGTTTTCTTCCCTTGGAATGAATGATATATTGAAGGATAAGAAATAACTATCAATGAGGTCCCATACTTCATTTTCGTAACTCCTCAGTCGAGGATGCTTGGCCTGATAGATCTTTCTGACCTGCTGGATGATCAACTCAGCATCACCAAACACTGATATTTCCTTTATTCCCATATCCTTTGCTGCTCTCAAGCCCAAAACTAGAGCCTCATACTCTGCCACATTATTTGTAGTTTCAAACTCTAACTTGCATGACAGAGTTGTAGTTACTTGAGCAGGGGAAATAAAAACTATCCCAACACCTGCACCATCTTTAGAAGAAGCTCCATCAAAGAACATTTTCCACACAAAAGTAGTTGAAGGAGAATCTTCATGGGGGCTAATTGGCTGCTTTCTGAGTTGAAGAGGAGGCTCCGGGGAGTTGGTGAGATGCAACAAGCTAGATCCCAAATCAATGTCAAGGGAAAATATGGGATTATTGGTGGGATTTGCTTCATCACTTACAATGTAAGCCAACTGAGCCTCTCTGTACAATCTTCTGTGCTCCCCTCCAAAGACTAGAATGGTAGCATAGGTTAGGTCCATTTGCAAGGTTCCCCTAAGTCCTTTTATCTAGGATCTTGACAATAGCATGCCAAACTTGGGAGGAATGTCAACTACCACAATGTACATGAACACACTCTTCATGGGCAGTTGAAACAAGGTTACCACCAGATCTTTGATAACTCAAATACATTGCACTCTCCTAGAATAAAAAAAGGTACAAATCATGATAGGCCTTTGTGAATTCCATCCCTAGCTCTTCCATGATAGTTTTGGGCATGAGGTTATGAGATTCCCCAGAATCCATCGAAGAATTATGAAGCACCTTGTCATGAATGTTCAAGGATGTGTATAAGGGAGGGGATGAATCATCTTTGTCTTCTACCATGGGAACTAGGATGACTACTGGCTTTTCATCTTGGAGATTTACTAAATATGTGGAATGGCAAGGTGGCTCTGGCTGTAACAACTTAGAGAGGAAAATTTTGAAATATTCGTGCTTGACAAGCTCTGAAAGGGGGACAAGGATTTTGATCTTTTGAATTTCATGCTCAAAACTGAAGGAGGAAAGGGACTTCATAATTTCTCTCACTCCGGGGGTAGGTTCTTTGGATATTGGTGAGAGATTCTGAGCTTTCTTTTCTTTGGCAGTGTTTGCTGTAGGCTTTTCTGCTAAAAGAGGCTGATCAGAGATATCCAAACTCCCTTCTTTATTCTTTGAACTGAGGTTATACCTATTGGGGCTGTTGTCTTTGGCCTTCTCCCCCTTTCTCAGCTCATTTATTTGACTGTTTATGAGGGATTCTTCATATGCAGATTGAGTCAAATGGGTGAAAGGGGAGGTATCTCCAAAAAAATGGATTTGAGGACGAAGCTCATCTATCTCCTCTCCTTCCTTATCAACAACAAGGTTATTTTGGAGAGGGGTTTGGATCCTCTGATCATATCTATCTCTGTTCCTTTGTTCCCTTGGCATCATCTAAGGAACATTTATATTCGGCCTCCTGAAGTTGCCTCTGTTATCAATGTTTTGGGGATTTTTGTATGTTTGCTTCCCCTCAAATTTCATCTTCTCCATATTTGCAGTTAAGGGATTCACCATCTTAGTCAATTCATCCACTTGGGGGTGAGTTATAGAAGAACCAGAGGTCAAGGTCTCAGACTTTCCTTTCCCTCTGTCTCTATCGGGCTTTCTCCTGAGCCTGTTAACTGCCAACACATTGGATTCTACTTCCAGGGATGCATCTTGCATGTTAGCTAAGGAAGTAGCTCTTCTTTCTTTGAGCAAGAGGAAAAAATCAAGGTCAAAAGCACTAGCATAAGTAATATTAGTAGAGGATTCTGAGGGCTTTATCTCAGCAAGGATCTTATTGTACATCTTATTGAATCTTTTGGAGAAGTTAGAGACAAACTCTTCTTCCTTTTTCTTCAAGGACCCAAACTCTGTCATGTAATACATGAAATAGTTTTTATCTCCCCATTATCTCAAGAAAAAATTATCTAGATCTTCAATCCCAACAATAGATCCAGGGGTTAGTCCCCTGAACCATTTCCTAACCTCACCATCAAGGCTCTGGACAAAAACTCTCATCTAGGCATCTTCATTTTCGATGTTCAGGTTGTTTTCATAATTGTAGAAGGAAGCAAGGTGCTATTTAGTAGTTATGTCTTCTTCTCCAGTGAATTTAGGCATGTATTTGGGGTAATCTCCAGTAGGGAGATCATTCAAGGGTTGAGGTAGAACTAGAGGGGCATACCTCACAGTCACAATGGAATCGATTCTATTTATAGGGGGATTAACACCTGCCATAGGGATATTAGGTGGAGGAGAACTAGGAGGAGAAGGTGTTCGGACAGGGGAAATTGGAACAGATCTTGCAGGAGGGAAAGCAAACAATAGAGGATTTAGAGAAAAGACTACAGGGATTGAGTCAGCAGAGGCTTCTCTTTTTGCAGTAGCAACAACAGTAATAGGAGGAGGGGTGAAAAGTCTAGGAGTGGGAAAATATTCTGTGGTCCTGGGTCTTGACCAAGGAACAACTTCAGGGGAGAAAGGAGTGACAAGGATTTCTCTCCCTGATACTAGACCAGGAGGGGAAAACTCAATAGGAACACTCTTGAAATTTAAAGTTCTAAAAACTCTAGCATGAGGTCTGATAGAAAACTGAGAAGTAGATATTGGAGTTTCTAACAGAGGACAGTGGGAACTATTGGAAATACTTGGTTGGGTAGTAGAAGCTCCTTCTCTGAGGGCCTTTCCTTTTCTTATCAGTTTCTCAGGATCTACTTCAGGTATCGTCAAGGGAAACTGAGGGGTGGACCTCATATGCCTACCTCTGGAAGCCACAATGGAAGCAATAGGTTTACCACCATAGAGTCGTCACAATGGAGTCACCAAGTGCACAACATAATCTTGTAGGGATATGATACCTGATGTACCTTCAGGATCAGAGGCTCAATGTCGTTCAATCCCAGGGAAAATCTTCAGCTTCGTCCCTAGCAACGGTGCCAGAAATGTTAGCGTCAGAAGTCACTCCTTGATTGTAGTAGGAACAGAGCCTAATGCCCATCATTTTTATGTCACGTATTTGTTTAAAGGGGTGATCGGATGGGAGTAAACTTAGAACAACATTGTTTAACTCAGAAAACTAGACCAAAAATGCATAGGGAAGTGAGGGCCACAACTAACTTCAGTCAGGAATTTGAGTTTAAAGTGAGAGTAGAGGGAAGACTTGGAAGAAAGGTGGAGGAGACTGCTCTGGGCATCAGGCCTTCCAACAACTCGAGGAAGAAAAAAGGGACACTGAAATGTGCCTAAATGACACAGTCATAACTGCACACTGATTAAGCCTACATCATACTATGCAGCCACAACCATTCGACTGGATCCTCCAATTTCAAATTATTCAGTACAAGAGGAAAAAGATAACACGGGAGACTGTTTAAGACTGGTGCAAATATTGCAGTGATCAACCATACATCATCCTACAATATCTCGACCCTCGACTGGATCTTCCAATTCTGAGTGTTTTAAACAGCTTGACAGAAAAAATGAAAGAAAGAGAAACTAACTTCCATTAACTTGACAATCTCAAATCAAAATACATAACTAGAGCTTCCTAAAAAAAACTTTACAGTCAGGAGCATAGCTCAACCATCGATGCTTTGCAAAATACAAAAACTGAGCCTATATACTCAGAGAAAAACCCCATGAACAAGCTTGAGTCATGCATTGAAGGCATTACGTCTGCATGTTTACT
>JZKD02S2049259.1:36346-48222 GCA_000966675.3 Picea glauca
TCTTGTCGTGGTTGGAGTTGAAGAGTGAATGACACTCTTGCTCAGATGGTTGCATGATTCCATGAGGGTAGACTGGTTCGCAGTCACTCGTGAGGTATACTGAGGGGTGTGCAATAAGGCATAGGCCATATTCGTCAGCATCCAAAGGTATCCAAATAGGGGCAACTATAGGAGTAATAGGATCTCTACTAGTTGTGCCATATTTCCAACACTCAAATTCAAAAGAGCTTGAAGAGAATGATGCATGGAACCCTTGGAGTACATTAGTACATCCTAAAGGGCATAGCGTTCGTGGAATGCTTAGCCTTGGTTTCAAATTAAACTTTTAGTATAAAGTGAAATCGGTAAATTAACCTAAGGGTAAGGTGATAAAGTAAATGATAGAGTCATGCTATAAAACTTGAGAATCAAATCTATTGAAAGGGTTAGATGTTAGGGAGCGATTAATTTATTGTTGGGGACTGGTTATATAAGAAAGGTCTTGGGTCAAGAGAGGGATCACATTCTACCCTATTATTGTACAACTATCATAATGACCATGGACTTGAGCGTTTCTATTTTGAATGGACAACAAAGTGGTAAAGAGGTGGGATCCTCTCACTTGTAAGAAGACACTTTGTAGCTAGTTATGTGGCTAGTTTTGTATAGCCTCTCTATGGCTTGAGGGGAAAAAGGGAAGAAGAAGACCCATTGTGCTCGCAGGGAGGCATCTAGTGAGTCTTTTTTGTTAATCGAAAAATTCAATGAGGTGATGCAACATACGACGAAGGGAACACACGATCTTCGACAACTCACGTAAGAACTTTGACCTTCATCTTCATTGGGTTACGATAATCCTTATTTGTAAATAATTTGATATAAATCAATGTGGGAAATTTTCTAGTGTAGATCTGTAATTTATTGATTCAATGTTAAATAAAAATTTGTAATGGTTAAATAATAGAAATGAATATGTCAATATTTGTCGAATCCAACGATGATTTATATGGAGAAAATGTTAACTTCAATTTATTACCAAAAATAAGCATCTAGCTAATAAATACCTGTAGTATTAAGTAAGACAAAAGTATATCTTATACTATTGATAAAATAATTGGAACTTATAAAGATGTGACACAAACTCTTATTAGTCCGTGCCTCAAGGCAACAGGTACTATATAAATCGATTTCCTTACTTTTCAATACTTTGGACACAATTTGATGTAGTTTTTCAACTTTTAGTCTAAGTTTTATACAATACGCTTTTTAAAAACTAATCAACATCCTCTGCGTTGTGAACTCCACCAACAAACAATTTCTTCCTCTTATTTGGCCTCATATCGAGGCATGGACTTAGTTTTGATGAAATCATAAATTTAAAACTTAGGGTTATTCTATATTGTAGTACACAAATATGTTTAGGATGAATTAATGCTACATATCATTTTAGCATTAGTTCCTTAACATTTTTTACTATCATGGATACCCTAAATTTGTAATAAAATCCCTAAACTTGTAATAAAATTTATTTACTACGGGCTGAGTTGCCAATACTAACATCGATACCTGCCTGAATTATGTGTGGATGTCGGATGTGAACACGTTGCAGTGTGATGCCGGATGTGAACACATTGCAGCTACGTGGAGGCCACTGGCTCTTCTTTTTCCCATTCTTCTCAACGCCTTGACCATCCTCTCCGTTGTTTCTGCACACTTCCATTTCATAGTCCCCTTCTGTGTTGAGAAATGTTAAAGGCGTACATCTATTGCTAATGGGCACATTTAATGATCTTTTAATCTTAAATCTTAATTTTATGGCCAGCAATTGAAGATGCTGGCATATTCTTAGTCATCCTCCCAAATCAATGAATGAAATTTACTGTTCATAACTTCCTTGCATTTATAAATACACACGTTAACATGTTTACTTTTTCACATTTACTTAATCATATTAAAAAATTACTGTAAAACCATATACTTGCTAAGTTAAGATAATTAACAAAGATTAATATCTATCCAAGATTTTATTGACACGTTTGGATGATTAGCAGGCACTACCTCAAATGGATTGGCCGCATAACTGTTGGCCACATAAGATTATGGAAGTAACCATTTATGTGCAGAACTTGCCTCCGCATCTACTCTTCGAAGGGAGTTCAAGAGGTTTTAAAAAATTCGATAAGACGAAATTCTAGCCTTCTTCGTTCAATCAGGGTTCATGCAAGTAAAATTTGTTGTGGGGAATAATAGATTAATGTTATCGCTAGCTTGCTGGTAATATTTGAAACAGAAACAGGGAGCGAGAAAATATTTATGCACGTATTGAATTTGACTAGTTAATTTGACTAGTTAGATCCTGTTGCCTTAACAGGTTAGTGGTTCTAATTGTTCATTAATTGCTAACTGCCATGTGATATAGAAGGCGGACAGATCTACAGTGCTTCTTCAATCGAAAAATTACCTCATTCACCTGAATGAGTGTATACAACAATTAGAGCAACGAAATCGAGAGGCGAGGGCAGATGAGTGATATATTCTCTGCTTTACGGGCTTAGTGCCAGTGAAACCCAAGGTAATCCTTTCTGATTACTATTTTCATTTTTCTTTTCTTCATATCAACAGGTTAGTGGTTCTAATTGTTCATTAATTTCTATCTATCGTGTGATATAGAAGGCGGGCATAGCTATCAAACTAAAGATTGCGCCATTCACCTGGAGCAACGAAATATTAATTCTCTGTGAATAACCAATCACAAAGAATACTTATTGGCGTATGAAAACTGTAACTCAAGTGTTGTAGGCATCGCCTCTTTTGATATATGGAACACAGGTTTATATCTTGGAAGAGTTGCCGTCTGTTCAATGGTGGTTACAGTCTCCTGAAAGACGTAATTTTCATTCATCATTACTCATGGAAACGTTATGAAATTATTTTTTGTTGAGTTCTTCTTTGCCTTGCTCAGTTTCACTATGGCTTGGCTTGCTGGGTTTCACTAGAAGGGTCAAACTAAACCAGCATACTATTTTATTTTAAAATTCTAATTAAGAGTTTTGTTAAAAAATTAGGATTTGTATGTAATTTTTATATGTTAATTAAAAAAAATTTGTAAATAAAATATTCTAATTAAGAGTTTTGTTAAAAAATTAGGATTTGTATGTAATTTTAATATGTTAATTAAAATTTGTTTGTTAATAAAATAGACCCAAAAAACAATTAAGGTTTCAGAAAACAATTAAAGTTTGTTTGCAAAAGAAATATGCCTTTCGGGTTCATCAGTCACAGCCACAATTATGTGGCTATGCTAGTTACAACTATTTCACAGTCCCCTTCTGATTTTTTAGTATCCTCCATTTCCTCTTGGCTTCAAAGCATCCCTTGTAATATAATCATACCTGAATCTTCTTATTAGGGCATGTACCTTCTCAGCAAAGCGCTCCAAGTATAGTCTGGCAGTGGATTTCCCCCACGAAACACTCCTTATGCTCTGTCCTAGTTAACAAGGTAAATTGTTTTCTGTGTTTTCCTATGTCAAATAAACGAACTTAGCAATGTGATTACAATGGATAAAATTCATTAAATGTGCAAACGAGGAGGGTGATTCCTTCAAAGCATTTTCCTACGCCTATGATGAGGGTGGAAGCCTTGAAAGTGGTACAATGGTGACCAAACCCTCAACGCTACTTTGCGCTGTCTCAAAAGAATCCTTACTTACATGCACTCCTATTCATCCTCTGTCCAATTAACCAGTAATCTCTATGGTTCCATCAAATTAAAATTCTCCCCATCTTGGAAGAGCCAAAAAAACAGGTTGATATATAATAATATTGGGATCTCAAGTTTTAATACATCTCTTGGCTCAGTCACAAGTTCATTTTAGTTCACAAGTTCATTGTGGCTTCTTCTGACCAAACACATTTCGCGTCATTATGTGGGAGCTTTGGCAATACTTTTGCGTCTACCAGCGCCTCTTCTCTGGCAACTCTCTGGCGACTATTTCAATTTCTATAAAGATTTAGTGTTTTCCATTCTTAGTAGGGAAACAAAATGTCAAACATCTCGGACATGTCAGATTCATAATAAATCTTGGATCAATGCATAATGCATAGATTCATTTTTATTTCACATATATTAGTTACTAAGATGAAACGAATAAGAATATGGTGATTGCTTATGTAGTTTATTTTTAAGATAGATTTGAGACTAAGAATATGTTGACTAAGATCAAACGAATAGAATATGGTGATTGGTTATATAGTTTATTTTTAAGATAGATTTGAGATGTCAGTATGTGTAATGCTATCTAAACCTATTTCAGGAAAAAAAATGGATGCAAAAATTGAGAACGAACTTCACAGTTCACATTTCATCATATACTGAACTGCTTCTTCTTGCATTCACTATGCTAAGCATTAATGTCATATTTGCTCCCGATACTATGCTAAGAATTAATGTCATATTTGCTCCCGATTCTGAAGGTTTTAAGAAACAACATTAAAACATGCAGATTTTGTTGTTAATGAGAAACTTTGTAGAACTCCCCTTCTCCCAGCACAACCTAACCTAACTTTATACCTTTAACCTGTATTTCATTCCAATTTTGTGTTGTCATATGACAACAGGATAGCAAAAATAACCATAAGACATGACAACAGGATAACAACAATAACAGTAAAGACCCTTACTTGCTTATCCTATGACTCTATTTAATTATTCTACATTTGGCTAATTCTCCTAGTTCATCTTCTAACTATATATCATCATGGTTCATCGTCTGTCGACTCTCTACTTTATTGTTTTGTCTCTTTAAAGTTTTTTTTATTAGTGCATCCCTATGTCTCATTGTTCATTTTCCATTTCTGTTGCTTGCACTTCATGTGAGTATATGTGTTATTGAAAAATTCTTACTCAACTTTCTGATAAGATAATGGTGTGAAGTTGTTTAATCAAGGTCCTCTACCTTTTCAAAGGACTTGTTGCTCTACAACTCCCCTTGTTTAATTTATATGCAACTTCTATGACCTTTGTTTAGTTTATATGCAACTTTGACGCAAACAATTGGCCCACTATTGAAAAATTCTTACTCAACTTTCTAATAAAATAATGGTGTGAAGTTGTTCAATCAAGGTCCTCTACCAAGGTCCTCTACCTTTTCAAGGGATTTGTTGCTCTGCAAGTCCCCTTGTTTAATTTATATGCAACTTCTATGACCTTTGTTTAATTTATATGCAACTTTGACGCAAACAATTGGCCCACTCTATAATTAGTTTCAGGGTGAAGTGATTAAACCATTCCTGTTACTATTAAGATGAACAATCTATCTATTATTAATATTAATGTGATTATAAGAGTAATCCATATGAAATGGAAGAGTAACTTTATCAACTCAATAATTCATGTCTTATCCTTCACGAAGTTGGGAACTGAAGTTAAATCCTTCTTCAATCTCTTATAAAACTCAGATTTTATCCGAGCTTGGGTTAATGGTTGTACAGTACCATCTTTGTTATTAACACAGTTTTAAACCTTCATCTATTACAGACCCAACTTAAGTATGGTAATTGTGTCAGTCTTTATCCGAGGGTTCTCTTTTGGTAACGCAGGAAGGAGGTTTTTATAGATAAGTAGATTAGTCCAACCTGTCAACGAATAATTATTAATTATCGCTGTACAAAAAGAGTTTAATAATAAAAATGTTTGTACTTGACCTATTACTGGCGGCTGGAGAACGCCAAAACACTCCCCGCACAGTAAAAACTCTTCAGTCCAGTAAAAATTTGAGTTAAGTTCAAAAAAATCAACCAAGAGGGCTGTTGAATGAATACATAACAACTGTTGAATGATATAAACGTGACCTGTATATATTTTAATTCTCTTTAATCATTTGAACGTGGCAATTATGTATTTTTACAGTAAATTTATAATGTGATTAGGTAAATGTAAAAAAGTAAACATGTTAACGGATGCCTTCATAAGTGTAAGGAAGTTATGAACAATAAATCTGACCCATTGATTTTGGAGGACGACTAAGAATATGCCAGCATCTTCAATGCTTAGCCATCAAATTAGAATTTAAGATTAAAAGATCATTAATTGTGCCCATTGTCAATAGGTGTACGCCTTTCGACATAATTAATTATCGCTGTACAAAAAGAATTTAATAATTAAAATGTTTGTACTTACTTGACCTTATACGTGAGTGCAGAGTTGTTTTAAGAACGTTAGTTAAGGAGATATTACTAATTACGCCGAAAGGCGTATACCTATTGACAATGAACACAATTAATCACCTTTTAATTTAAATTTCTAATCTGATGACTAACAATCGAAGATGCTGGCATATTCTTAGTCATCCTCCCAAATCAATGAATGTGATTTACTCTTCATAACTTACTTGTATTTTTGAATGCATCAGTTACCCTGTTTACTTTTTAACATTTACCTAATCATATTGATAAATTACTGTAGCACCATATGATTGCCACGTTTAAAGGATTAACTTTTGGATTTCCTCACCTGTCAAATTTCATTGTCAAATTTCATATTAAATGGCCAACACATGAGCGTTTCATTTCCTTCTATCGCGTTTCATAAACGTGGCTCCCGATCTCTTCACCTATAATCTGCAAAAAGAAGTTGGTGCGTGTCCAGGAGGGGTGCAGTTTTAGAACGATCACGGAGAGGCGGACGCAGTTTCTATTGAACCAAATACCAGCAACGAGATACGCAGTTTTGGTAAGGTTCCACGAGCAACCAGTTTGAAAATGCGGCGTTTGAATCAAAGGAACAGAGACCGTTGCTGAACGCCTATGTCAAGAGTCAAATAGCAGGTCAATGAATAATTTTGAAATTCTTTAAAAAATAATTGAATTATACAACGGAATTAAGTGTCATTTAAGAAAAACGTAAAGACAAAAATTATAAAAATGTTTTTTTTTTAATATTAAAATTAATAAAATATAATATATTTTTTTTATAAAAAATGTAAAAATAAAAGATTATAATCACCTTTGTCATTAGTGGGATGTAAAATATATTAATTTATATTTTTGGAATCTAGTTATACAACTTTTTTTTAGATTAGTCTAAGTTTGAATTAACCAAAACCTTTCGGCGTTCACCAGCCACGAGTTTGTAGCTGTGCTAGTATATATATTCTCTTGAATTATAAGTAATCTCTTGAATTATAAGTAATGGATTGGTTTTAAACAGTGTGAGTTATGTTACATTTCAGATTTTTCATCACCCTTGAGGAACATCCTTTTCCATTGTCATCTTTTAAATTATGTGTCAACTCAGGATAATTTAATCAATAGAATACGTGCGCTTGTAATGAATAGGATTTGTGTCAACTTAGATTGGTCAATTTAGTTCTCGGTCATGTAAGGAATTTATTACAATGTAATGTAAGTTAATGAAGAAAAGATTTAGAATGGACAAGGTTTGTAACATATATATTATGGATTAAATTAAATTTTTATTATAATTATAGTGGAATGGATGAATAAAGTTTAGAATGGATATAAATCACAGATTGAGTTCTGTAATTTTTTTTTTTTTTAAGTTGTCCAAATCATTATATCTTACATCAAGTTATTATAGAGTAAGTTGAATTAAGTTATTATTGAGTAAGTTGAATTGTTTTGTTAGGTTATTAATTGTCGAAATTTTTTCATTATCTTAGGTTATTAGTAAATATATGGTAAATTGAAGTTAATCTTGAATAATCATTATTGGAATTGTGAAAAATAATAGTTCAGGATATTTTTAAATTTTATATAAGGTTGATGGAATTTTATTAAGACATTTACTAATGTTAGTTTAAATGTTCATTGTTATTTAGAATTACTCTAAATGTTAAAAGGTGATTAGGGCTTAGTGTTCTAAGTTTCGATGTCATTTATCTTGTGAAAAAATTATTGATAAATAATGTGATGATAAAGTGAATGATTTATGGGTAGATATTTTCAAATACTCAAAAAGGCTATTAGTCTTGAGACTTTAAATGGTCAAAATCAATCAAAAGAATCTTCCATAGTGCTCCTTATGTGTTTTGAAAGTTCTAACCTTAGGTGTACGATGTTGGGGGGTCAAAGACATGTTTATTGGCCCTTGCCTTCAAGATTGTGGGTATTCTAGTAATAGACTTGACATTTTTTCTATTTTCTATTTCCTTGGAGAACCAGAGAACTAGGCCTCCCATGGAGGAAGGTCAACTGTAGGATGACTTTCTCGATTGAATCAAAATGACCTCGCTGCAAGCCTTCACCCCACAACTATTTCGGCGAGTGTTCCTGAGTTTTTTCTAAGATTTTTTGCCTCTACCCTCGAACCTTTGCGACTTAGAAACTCCTTCCCATCTCGACTTTTATTTTTTTTTTCTCTCTGCCACTATGAAACTTTTTTACCGGGGGAACAGTCTCTACTCCAGACAGTTACTTATTGCTTTTTATCGGTGCTGGGCCTACCTCTCATCCCTCTGTTTTTTGAACCTTTTTTGTCAGCTTCCCTTCCTTTCTGGAGTTACTCTGCCTCTTTCCCTTGAACTCTGATAGTTTTTTTTCCCTTTCCCTAGGACCACAGTGGAACCTACCTCTACTTTGGGTATGTTTTTCAGGCTTCTTTCGTCTTATCCTCCTTGTTTTTAGTTCCTCGTCTCTTTCACTGAATTTGTGCACCTTTTTTGAGGTTTCTATATGGACTTGGGATTGAAGGCTAGCGTTACAAAAGATGTCACGATGCTCATGGACCCACATGATGAGGTAGAGTGGCTTACAATAGGACTTTTCATTAAGACTGATAGGGCTGGGAATCCCTTGCCCCGTCTTGTTGCAAATGAGGTTACAAATTGTCTGCAGCATTCTCGAAGTTGTCAGGACTAGTTCCCTTTTCACCCTTCAGTTTCGGGTGGTGGCTCTGTGTTCTCACTTCCTTCACAGGCTTCTTCTTTACTTAAGAAGTTTTCACACCACTTTAGGAGTGGTATTAAAGTTGGAGCACTAGATGGATGGGTCAATACATCCCTACTAAACAGTCCTCAGTTTGGGTTTAGGAAAAAGGCTTGGAAACCAAACAAGAAGCCGACGAGAATCGTTTTAGGAGCCGACATTGGCCTTCAAGAAACTTGCAGGCTTGCGATGTGTGGACTGGTAGGAAGGATTTTTGATGCTCATCTATCAGAGTGCTCAGTCTCAGCCTAGGTACAAAAAACTTGGGAACCCATCCTTGGATACTTGCTAGAGTTTTTCGATCTCACGAAAGGGTTGTATGGCTTTATCTGCAGAATTCCGGAGGATGCCGCTTTACTTTTGGATGGTTTATGGTTATTAGGGAGGAGCACTGTAATGTTAAAAAGATGGAGGAGCCAATATTAAAAAAATTAGTGAAAACCTGAGCTCGAACTTTAACGACCAAGGAGAAAAAGTCACTTTGCGCTCTTTGGAAACAGAGAGAATGGTGATATTAAAAAAAGAGGAACAATTATGACGGATGCGTAGTAGATCCCTCTCACTGGAAAAAGGGGATAAAAATACAAGATTTTTTCATAACACTGCTAGTCGAAACAGAATAAAAAAGTTTATCTGGGAAATAGAGAAGGAGGATGGTGTTTTGGTGAAGGATCAACAAGGTATTAAAACTGAAGCTGACCATTATTTCAAGTGTTTCTAAAGGGAGTCTCCCACAGAAAACATAGAAGAACATTGAATTTTGGTAGATTTCTTTCCTTCAATGCTTATTGAAGAAGAAGCGAATTCCTTGTACTCCCCAGTTACTTTGGAGGAATTGAAAATGACTCTACTATAGTGGAAAAAATAAAAAATTCCGGGTCTGAACAGCTGGACAACGGAGTTTTTCATCTTTTTTTTTTTATCTTGTAGGTGAGGACCTCCTAGCGAAGGTGGAAGAATCAAGAATCTTAGGCAAAATCGCAGGTGGCATAAATAAAACCTTTTTTACATTGATCCCAAAGGCCAATAGCTCGAAATATTTTGAGGACTTTCGCCCTATTTCCCTCTGCAACTTGTGCTACAAGCTTATATCAAAGATCATAGCTTCTCGTATCAAACCGTTCCTGTCAAAAAAAAATTTGATCGAACAGATGGGCTTCCTGGAAGGAAGACGTATACAAGATGCCATTGGTACGACCTATGAAAGCGTGCACAGTATGAAGAAGCAGAAACGAAAATCCCTTGTCTTAAAGCTGGACTTAAGAAAGGCCTACGAATGTATTGATTGGGACCTCCTCAGAATGATAGTCCTGAAGTGTGGGATGGGGTTACCTTTGACAAAATGGATCATGGCATGTATCACCTCGACGTCCTTTTCTATCCTTATAAATGGTGAAGCCACTGATTTCTTTAGAAGCGGGAGGGCAATCAAGAAGGGGTGCCCTTTATCCCCTCTTCTGTTTATTCTCATCATGGAAGGTCTCAGCTTATTACTGAAAAAGAGTCAAGCGGAGGGCTCTATATCAAGACTCAAGATAGCCAGAGTGACTAGGATTTTACATCTTCTTTTTGTGGACGACATACTCATTTTATGCAATGCAAACCTAGTAGAGTGGAGAGAGATTGACAATCTAATATCACTTTTTTGTAAAGCTTCAGGCCTCGCTATCAACTTAACAAAATCAACAGTCCATCATGTAGGTCTCTCAAAACTTGAATTGAGCGCTTTCAAGTCTATCCTACATTATACTTTCAACGACCTTACCTTCAGTTTCCCTTATCTGGGCTACTAATTGAAGATTGGTGTACACCGATCCACTGACTAGGAATGGTTGATCACAAAAATAAAAAATAAAATAGATCTTTGGTGTAATAGGTGGCTTTCTCCGGAAGGCAGGTACTTCTTGGTTAAATCCATTCTGGAAGGACAAACTATTTATTGGATGTCCATGGAGGCCTTACCGTGCTCGGTTCTATCCAAAATCAGAAAGCTAATCTTTGATTTTTTATGGAACATACATCACGAGAAACATCGCTTCCACCTTTGTAGCTAGGAAGTGATCTCAAAACCCAAAAGGAATGGGGCCTGGGGCATTTGAAATTTAAATCTGTTTAACTTGGCATTAATTTCATTCACTCTTTGGTGCATCTTATCCCAAAAGAGCCTTTGGAACTCTATGATTAGAGACAAATACCACTTGGTTTCCACTCTTTGGTGGAAGAGTGGGATTGATCGAGGATGGGATCAGATCAACCACTTGGTCAACTAGTTCAACTAAGGACGTGACCACATTGACTACCTGATCAACCGTGCCGACCGATGGGGGAGCCATATTGATCATTCCATCAACTACAGGTGGGTTGAGAGAAATCTTGCGATAAGCAGCTGGAAGTTGAGGTGGTGAAACAATCATGTCTTCCAGTAATTTCGAGGATTCATCCATACGAGGTCAAAGGTGAGTTTGATGACTCCCTCTGCATAACCTACAAGGAAACTTGACTCTACTTTTCTTCTTCCCAAGGGTATTTTGACTAGTTGACGGGAGGTCATCAACATGTTTTTCAGAGACTGATGACATGGGTTGGCGAGGGTGTATAGACCATACTTATATAACCTTGGATAGACCATGGCAATCCTTAAGAAGATGGATACCCTTGCAAAGCCTGTAGGAGTACTTGGGCTTACAGGTTGTTTGGGTGATCTTGACATCATCGACACTGCCAACACGATTAACAGTAACTGGTTGTTTTCCAACATGTATGGCAGTGGTTGGAAGTTTGGATCCTTTCTTATTTTTCTTCTTCTTATTATTCTTATTCTTCTTCTTCTTAGCCACCGGGCTACTAGCTTCATAGCTTTCACTCAGTGAAGAAGATGAAATGAAAGAAGACCTTGCAAGTGAAGAACGCAAATAAGATCTTACTGGTGAAAAAGGTGAAGGATCAACATGA
>JZKD02S2049270.1:17388-72683 GCA_000966675.3 Picea glauca
TTTGGAGGACGACTAAGAATATGCCAGCATCTTCAATGCATAGCCATCAGATTAGGGTTTAAGGTTAAATAAGGTTAAAAGATCATTAATTGTGCCCATTGTCAATAGGTGTACGACTTTCAGCGTAATTAGTTGTTGAAAAGCAGAGCTTTCAACAGCTAATTAGCAAATCCTAAGGCAAAATAGCTATTGAAACTGCAGAATGAAAATTTTGAAGGGTTGAGCTCGAACAGAGCGATTTTTGGAGTGATTTAAAGGATAAGAGAGTATCAAAAGATTAAATCACCAAATCAGGAAATATTCAGTTTTGAAGATTCGTGGAGATTTTGGAGGTGAATGCTTAATTGGTCAACTAAAGCTTTGTTCAAAATTGTTGAAAGATTTCCAGCCATTGAAGACATGTGTCTTTTCCTCCATGACACATCAGAGACATAGAAATGATGAAGACCAGATGTCAAAGACCAACTATGAAGACAGTTCGATTCCTAGGAACTAGTTCTTTAGTTATCCTATTGTATTTAGTTGGTTTTCTGCTTTCTATATTTAGAAATCCAGATCTAGTTTTACAGGATCTAAGACTTGTTGTAAAGGCTATAAATGCCTATATTTTTGAGATACCAACGGTTCGATTCTGGATAGAGGAATACATTATGTTGTAAGCAGACTTTCTATGATAATACAAATCACAATTTTCTCTCTCTTTTGATGTCAGATTCTCATTTTTCTTCTGTACTTTCTATCAAGTTGTTTTAGCTACAGAATGATGGTTATCTCATTGGTTAGCTCATAATTTGATATTGAGTTTCTTATCATTGTTTATTGAACCCTACACTTTGTATTCGGTTTATGAACATTGTTTTCTCACCCATTTAAAGTTATCATCTGATCATCAATCCTTGAGAGCACTGGTTTATTTGATTGTCATTTTACTGTCTGAGTGCCATACTATAATTGAGTTATCCCGTTGATCCACATATACATAAACACCAAAACAAGTTTATTTTAAGTTACCAAGCATATTTGACCTACAACCTCAAAGACTTTCTTGGAGTGATAACAAATTGGCATCGTTGTCAAGGAAAGGAGATTGAGGCTCAGCTTCCTTGGGAGATGACAAGATCCAATTTTGATGATAGACAAAGTCTGGACATATATTCGGTTGTAATCATCTATCTGGTGACTACATGAAGGATGGATTCAGTGGTGACTCCATCGTTCTGAAATCTGTTGGCGACTCCACTGGTATGAAATGAATAAGAGGTATGCATTTTGAAATTTCTCAAGTATTTCCGGTTACCCTCATCTAGTGCCTAGTAGAGATGAATGGGAATGTAGTATTCCCAGATTTCGAGGAGAAGAGTGGGAAGTGTCAGCTGAACATTTGCTGGATTTTCATGATTTCATTCATCGGTTGCAAATTGTGCATGAGGATGTTCAGATCAAGCTCTTCGGGTTTTCATTAGAGGCGATTGCTCGTGATTGGTATTGGTCACTCCCTGTTGCCAGTATCAGTTCTTTGGCATATTTTCATGCTGCCTTTCATTTGTTTTGCAAAGAAATATTTTCAGCTGATCTTCTTTATCTCGAATGTTGTCATGAATTTCATTATTTGACTAAAGATTCAGATAGCAATTAAGAGTATGTTGTTATAGGGGATACCTCTCATTGTGACCGAGACATCGATGATCTTCACGATAGTAACCATAGTATAGATTCTTTTGACATTGTACCAAATGCATCTACTATCTTAAATTGTCATGAAGATGAGATTGTCCCATTTGAAAACTTGAAATATGATAAACAGATTTTTATATTAGCGTGTGATAGTTTCAAATCTACATCAAATGCTAAGGATAGTTCTCAGCTTTTAGATTTGCAGACGAAGGGGAATTGCAGCGGACATGAAGAGGAAGATGACGAGCAAAAAATTTCAAATCAGAAATTGAGTTTGCATTTTCCTCCAACAGAGAGAGAACAGTTCACATTCAACATTGATATCAGTGAGGATAGCCAACAACAATTTTTTAGTTCTCAATCAGAAAAAAAAAGATATTATCAAAGAAGGAATCTATTTCCAAACAAAGAGACATTCACAGAAGGGCAGTTATTTTCTATGAGTCAGAATGTTTATAATCTTGGATTCAGAGACCCGGTAGCAGCTTTGATGGAGTTCTATATCTCACATCTTCTGAAAATTTTAGATTTTCTCTACTCATCGGTATTCATCAGTGAGTATGCCTTTTTGAAAATTTATTTATCATTGTTGATATCTTTCAGTTACCTTCTATCAAGTAGTGACAGAGATAAGGTTTCTTCAATTTTAAAACTACTTGAATGGTTGTTATGGAAGTCAACATTTACCTAATCAAATTGCAGAGCTGGGTTAGTGTAGGAGTAGACAAGTCAATAAGCTCTCTATACGAGCAGTTAGATCATGCTTAGTTGTTGATTTATTGAATAAGCTGGGTAGGTTACAGGTAGGCTACAGGTTTGTAGGGGGTCAGTTATAAAGACTAGATGACTCCATGCCCAATGCTAAAGGCGACTGGAACTACTAGATTCTTGGAAACCTCGCGGGGAGGTCTCCATCCCAGTTGGAGCCAAATGTTAGCGATAAAAAATGCACTCGTATTTTTGAGTGTTTTCTCCATAAGTTCATTTTTAAATTTTTAAGAGGAACTGTCTATATCTCCAATTCCCAATCTTTCTTCACCAAACTCTCGTTGATCATATTTACTTGAGAGTTTTTATTTCTCTGTTTTAAGTCTACAATACCAAAATGAAAAATAAATGATACTTAACCTATAACCCTAGCTCTATTGACTTTTATACTGTCCAACAATAAATGTACTTCTGCTATGAAGTGGTGGGTGCTCCAAGTGATACTAAACTCAAGCCAAATCCCTAGTTCATGTTCACATGCCACTAAACCCATACTAAAGCCAAGCAATGAGTTAAAATTATATGTCATGTTCTTATGCTTAATGCTATCTATGAGTCGTGCAAAACTCCAAATCCACATGCCAAATCGACAATTCAAACTTCAAGACCACCAACCCAGCATTGAGTGCCATTTCTATTTCACCTCATCAACATGTGTCGATTGTCAAATCATATAAGTGTATCATGCAGGGTCTAGAAAATACATGCGCAACTACCAGTTTTGCAAATGGTGACAGTTACCAACATTGCCAAGTCGACAGGTTAATCTACAGCTAAGTCACAAGTTAAATCAAGCTACCGCATATACCTGTAAATGAATGGAAATTTCAGCATATTTTTCGGGGTCAGCCAAAGAGGCATCTGCTTACAACAGGATGGAGTGTTTTTGTCAGTGCCAAAAGACTTGCAGCTGGTGATTCTATGCTCTTTATTTGGAATGAGAAGGGACAGTTGTTGTTGGGAATCAGACGAGCAAACAGACCATAGGTTTTAATGTCATCATTGGTACTCTCGATTGATAGCATCCATATTGGGCTCCTTGCTGCTGTTGATCATGCTGCTGCTACAAATAGTCAATTTACTATTTTCTATAATCCAAGGGCAAGTCCATCTGAATTTGTCATACCTCTGGCAAAGTATGTCAAAGTCGTTTATCATACTCGTGTTTCTATTGGAATGCATTTTATAATGTTATTTGAGACAAAAGAGTCGAGTGTTCACAAATATATGGGCACCATAACTGGCATAAGTGACTTAGATCAGGTTTGATGGCCAAATTCGCATTGGCGTTCTGTTAAGGTTGGTTGGGATGAGTCGATTGCTGGTGAAAGACATCCGCATGTATCAGTCTGGGAGATTGAACCTTTGACAACATTTCCCATGTATTCATCACCCTACCCTCTCAGATCGAAACGCCTTTGGCTGCAAGGAATGTCGTCGCTTCATGGTATTAAGGAGGATGATGGCGGCATAAATACACCTTTCATGTGGATGAGAGATGATAGTGGGGATCAGAGTGTTCAGGCTTTAAATTTCCAAGGAATTGGTATGAATCATTGGATGCAACAGAGATTTGATTCTACTTTTCTAGGGATGCAACCATATGTGTACCAAGCAATGGTTGTTGCAGCCTTATAGGAAATGAGAAGTGTTGATCCTTCCAAATAGCTCTTGCAGTTTCAACAACAGCATCATTTGTAATCTCAACAGTTTCAATGTAGGTCGAGTCCCCAGTTACAGAGGCATATTTTTCAGCAACAACATGCACCACAACATAATATCATTCAGCAGCACGCTCAGAAACTACAGGAACAATCCCCACAAAATCATCTTCTTCAACACCAGTTACAACAAAACTCATCTCAGCATCATCTTTTGCAGCAACAACTGCAACATTGTTTTAGTGAACAACAACAACCATTGCCTGAGCAACAACAATGCCAACAATCTTTTCAAGAGAGCATGCTATCCGACTCCTTCAGACGGAATGAATGTTTTTATACAAAGGTTTAAATCAGAAAATCAAGAATGATATACAGGTGTTAGATGAAGTTGCTGAGAACCTACAAGAAGAATAGGGGCAAGAGCCTTTGCCATCTGATCCAATGCTGGAGGAACAAACTTAAGAGAGAATAAAGGACTCATTTTGAACTAGAAATATTTATGTGCTTGTGCGCGGAGAATCAAAGAAGACAATAATAGAATTTGGTTCAAATTCTAAAGGAACAGATGGCAGCCATGGAGGCAGAGTGTACCCATTTTGAAGATTTTGTTTCAGCCAAAGAAGAACTTTCACCAGCACGAAAGGCGAAATTATAACCAATTAGTTGTTGAAAAGCAAAGCTTTCAACAGCGAATTAACAAATCCTAAGGCGAAATAGTTGTTGAAATTGTAGAATGAAAACTTTCAAAGGTTGATCTCGAACAAAGCAATTTTTGGAGTGATTTAAAGGATAAGAGAGTATCAAAAGATTAAATCACCAAATCAGGAAATATTCAGTTTTGAAGATTCGTGGAGATTTTGGAGGTGAATGCTTAATTGGTCAACTAAATCTTTGTTCAAAGTTGTTGAAAGATTTCCAGCCACTAAAGACATGTGTCTTTTCCTCCATGACACATCAGAGACATAGAAATGATGAAGACCTGATGTCAAAGACCAACTATGAAGATAGTTCGATTCCTAGGAACTAGTTCTTTAGTTATCCTATTGTATTCAGTTTGTTTTCTGCTTTCTATATTTAGAAATCTAGATCCATTTTTTCAGGATCTGAGACTTGTTGTAAAGGCTATAAATGCCTATCTTTTTGAGAGACCGAAGGTTCGATTCTGGATAGAGGAATACATTATGTCGTAAGCAGACTTTCTATGATAATACAAATCACAGTTTTCTCTCTCTTTGATTTCAGATTCTCATTTTTATTCTGTACTTTCTATCAAGTTGTTTTAGCTACAGAATGATGGTTATCTCATTGGTTAGCTCATAATTTGATATTGAGTTTCTTATCATTGTTTATTGAACCCTACACTTTGTATTCGGTTTATGCACATTGTTTTCTCACCCATTTAAAGCTATCATCTGATCATCAATCCTTGAGAGCATTGGTTTATTTGATTGTCATTTTACTGTCTAAGTGCCATACTGTAATTGAGTTATCCCATTGATCCACATATACATAAACACCAAAACAAGTTTATTTTAAGTTACCAAGCATCTTTGACCTACAACCTCAAAGAGTTTCTTGGAGTGATAATAAATTGGCGTCATTGCGAGGGAAAGGAGATTGAGGTTCAACTTACTTGGGAGACGACAAGATCTATCTTTGATGATAGACAAAGTCTGGACATATATTTGGTTGTAATCATCTATCTGGCGACTCCATGATGGACGGATTCAGTGGTGACTCCATTGTTCTGAAATCTGTTGGCGACTCCACTGGTATGAAATGAATAAAAGGTATGCATTTTTCAATTTCTCAAGTATTTCTACTTACCCTCATCCAGTTCCTAGCAGAGATGAATGGGAACGTAGTATTCCCAGATTTCGAGGAGAAGAGTGGAAAGTGCCAGCTGAACATTTGCTGGATTTTCATGATTTTGATTCATCAATTGCAAATTGTGCATGAGGATGTTCAGATCAAACTCTTCGGGTTTTCATTAGAGGGGATTGTTCCTGATTGGTACCAATCACTCCCTGTTGCCAGTATCAATTCTTTGGCAGATTTTCATGTGGCCTTTCATTTGTTTTGCAAAGAAATATTTTCAATTGATCTTCTATATCCCGAATGTTGTCATGAATTTCATTATTTGACTAAAGATTCAGATAGCGATGAAGAGTATGTTGTTATAGGGGATACCTCTCATTGTGACCGAGACATCGATGATCTTCACGATAGTAACCATAGTATAGATGCTTTTGACATTGTACCAAATGCATCTACTATCTTAAATTGTCATGAAGATGAGATTGTTCCATTTGAAAACTTGAAAAATGATAAACAGATTTTTATATTAGCATGTGATATTTTCAAATCTACAGCAAATGCTAAGGACAGTTCTCAGCTTTCAGATAAGCAGACGAAGGGGAATTGCAGCAGACATGAAGAGGAATATGACGAGCAAAAAAGTTCAGATCAACAATTGAGTTTTCATTTTCTTTCGACAGAGAGAGAATAGTTCACATTCAACATCGATATCAGTGAGGACAACCAACAACAAATTTTGAGTTCTCAGTCTAGACAACAGAAATATTATCAAAGAAGGAATCTATTTGCAAACAGAGAGACATTCACAGAAGGGAAATTATTTGTTGAGAGTCGGAATGTTTATAATCTTGGATTCAGAGACCCAGTAGCAACGTTGATGGAGCTGTATATCTCACATCCTCTAAAAATTTCAGATTTTCTCTACTCATCGGTATTCATCAGTGAGTATGTCGTTTTGAAAATTTATTTATCATTGTTGATATCTTTCAGTTACCTTCTATCAAGCAGTGACAGAGATAAGGTTTCTTCAATTTTAAAACTGCTTGAATGGTTGTTATGGAAGTCAACATTTACCTAATCAAATTGCAGAGTTGGGTTAGTGTAGGACTAGACAGGTGAATAAGCTCTCTATACGAGCAGTTAGATCATGCTTAGTTGTTGATTTATTGAATAAGTTGGGTAGGTTACAGGCAGGCTACAGGTTTGCAGGGGATCAGTTATAAAGACTAGATGACTCCATGCTCAATGCTAAAGGCGAATGGAACTACTAGGTTCTTGGAAACCTCGCAGGGAGGTCTCCATCCAAGTTGGAGCCAAATGTTAGCGATAAAAAATGCACTCGTATTTTTGAGTGTTTTCTCCATAAGCTCATTTTTAAATTTTTAAGAGGAACTATCTATATCTCCAATTCCCAATCTTTCTTCACCAAACTTTCGTTGATCATATTTACTTGAGAGTTTTTATTTCTTTGTTTTAAGTCTACAATACCAAAATGAAAAATAAATGATACTTAACCTATAACCCTAGCTCTATTGGCTTTTATACTGTCCAACAATAAATGTACTTATGTTATGAAGTGGTGGGTGCTCCAAGTGATACTAAATTCAATCCAAATCCCTAGTTCATGTTCACATGCCACTAAACCCATACTAAAGACAAGCAATGAGTTAAAATTATATGTCCTATTCTTATGTTATTATGCTATCTATGAGTCGTGCAAAACTCCAAATCCACATGCCAAATCGACAAGTCAAACTTCAATACCACCAGCTCAGCGTTGAGCGCCATTTCTATTTCACCTCATCAACAGGTGTCGATTGTTAAATCGTATAAGTGTATCATGCAGGGTCTAGAAAATACATGCGCAGCTGCCAGTTTTGCAAATGGTGACAGTTACCAGCATTGCCAAGTCGACAAGTTAATCTACAGCTAAGTTAAGTTAAATCAAGCTACCGCATATACCTGTAAATGCATGGAAATTTCGGCATATTTTTTGGGGTCAGCCCAAGAGGCATCTGCTTACAACGGGATGGAGTGTTTTTGTCAGTGCCAAAAGACTTGCAACTGGTGATTCTGTGCTCTTCATTTGGAATGAGAAGGGACAGTTGTTGTTGGGAATCAGACGAGCAAACAGACCACAGGTTGTAATGTCGTCATTGGTACTCTCGAGTGATAGCATGCATATAGGTCTCCTTGTTGTTGTTGATCATCCTGCTACTACAAATAGTCGATTTACTATCTTCTATAATCCAAGGGCAAGTCCATCTGAATTTGTCATACCTCTAGCAAAGTATGTCAAAACAGTTTATCATACTCGTGTTTCTATTGGAATGCGTTTTAGAATGTTATTTAAGACAGAAGAGTCGAATGTTCGCAGATATATGGGCACCATAACTGGCATAAGTGACTTAGATCAGGTTTGATGGCCAAATTCACATTGGCATTCTGTTAAGGTTGGTTGGGATGAGTCGACTGCTGGTGAAAGACAACCACGTGTATCACTCTGGGAGATTGAACCTTTGACAACATTTCCCATGTATTCATCACCCTACCCTCTCAGATTGAAACGCCCTTTGCTGAAGGGAATGTCGTCGCTTCATGGTATTAAGGAGGATGATGGTGGCATAAATACACCTTTCATGTGGATGAGAGATGATAGTGGGGATCGGAGTGTTCAAGCTTTAAATTTCCAAGGAATGGGTATGAACCATTGGATGCAACAGAGATTTGATTCTACTTTGCTAGGGATGCAACCAGATGTGTACCAAGCAATGGCTGTTGTAGCCTTACAGGAAATGAAAAGTGTTGATCCTTCCAAACAACTCTTGCAGTTTCAATATCATCGTCATTTGCAATCTCAATAGTTTCAATGTAGGTCATGTCCCCAGTTACAGAGGCATATTTTTCAGCAACAACAGGCACCACAACAGAATATCCTTCAGCAGCAAGCTTAGAACCTACAGGAACAATCCCCACAAAATCATCTTCTTCAACACCAGTTACAACAAAACTCATCTCAGCATCATCTTTTGCAACAACAACTGCAACATTGTTTTAGTGAACAACAAAAACCATTGTCTGAGCAACAACAATGCCAACAATCTTTTCAAGAGAGCATGTTATCCGACTCCTTCAGACGGAATGAATGTTTTTATACAAAGGTTTACATCAGCAAATCGAGAATGATATACAGGTGTTAACTGAAGTTGTTGAGAACCTACAAGAAGAACAGGGCCAGGAGCCTTTGCCATCTGATCCAATGCCAAAGGAACAGACTTAAGAGAGAATAAAGGACTCATTTTGAACTAGAAATATTTATGTGCTTGTGCATGGAGAATCAAAGAAGACAATTATAGAATTTGGTTCAAATTCTAAAAGAACAGATGGAAGCCATGGAGGTAGAGTATACCCATTTTGAAGATTTTGTTTTGGCCAAAGAAGAACTTTCACCAGCACGGAAGGCAAAATTATAACCAATTAGTTGTTGAAAAGCAGAGCTTTCAATAGCTAATTAGCAAATCCTAAGGTGAAATAGCTGTTGAAACTGCAGAATGAAAATTTTGAAGGGTTGAGCTCGAACAGAGCGATTTTTGGAGTGATTTAAAGGATAAGAGAGTATCAAAAGATTAAATCACCAAATCAGGAAATATTCAGTTTTGAAGATTCATGGAGATTTTGGAGGTGAATGCTTAATTGGTCAATTAAAGCTTTGTTCAAAATTGTTGAAAGATTTCCAGCCACTGAAGACATGTATCTTTTCCTCCATGACACATCAGAGACATAGAAATGATGAAGCCCAGATGTCAAAGACCAACTATGAAGACAGTTCGATTCCTAGGAACTAGTTCTTTAGTAATCCTATTGTATTTAGTTGGTTTTCTGCTTTCTATATTTAGAAATCCAAATCCAGTTTTTCAGGATCTAAGACTTGTTGTAAAGGCTATAAATGCCTATCTTTTTTAGATACCGAAGGTTCGATTCTGGATAGAGGAATACATTATGTTGTAAGAAGACTTTCTATGATAATACAAATCACATTTTTTTCTCTCTTTTGATGTCAGATTCTCATTTTCTTCTGTACTTTCTATCAAGTTGTTTTAGCTACAGAATGATGGTTATCTCATTGGTTAGCTCATAATTTGATATTGAGTTGCTTATCATTGTTTATTGAACCCTACACTTTGTATTCGGTTTATGAACATTGTTTTCTCACCCATTTAAAGTTATCATCTGATCATCAATCCTTGAGAGCACTGGTTTATTTGATTGTCATTTTACTTTCTAAGTGCCATACTATAATTGAGTTATCCCATTGATCCACATATACATAAACACCAAAACAAGTTTATTTTAAGTTACCAAGCATCTTTGACCTACAACCTCAAAGAGTTTCTTAGAGTGATAACAAATTGGCGTCATTGTCGAGAAAGGAGATTGAGGCTCATCTTCCTTGGGAGACGACAAGATCCAGCTTTGATGATAGACAAAGTCTGGACATATATTTGGTTGTAATCATCTATCTAGTGACTCCATGAAGGACGGTTTCAGTGGTGACTCCATCGTTCTGAAATCTGTTGGCGACTCCACTGGTATGAAATGAATAAGAGGTATGCATTTTGAAATTTCTCAAGTATTTCTGGTTACCCTCATCCAGTGCCTAGTAGAGATGAATGGGAATGTAGTATTCCTAGATTTCGAGGAGAAGAGTGGGAAGTGCCAGCTGAACATTTGTTGGATTTCATTATCCCGAATGTTGTCATGAATTTCATTATTTGACTAAAGATTCAGATAGCGATGAAGAGTATGTTGTTATAGGGAATACCTCTCATTGTGACTGAGACATCGATGATATTCACGATAGTAACCATAGTATAGATGCTTTTGACATTGTACCAAATGCATCTACTATCTTAAAATTTCATGAAGATGAGATTGTCCCATTTGAAAACTTGAAAAATGATAAATAGATTTTTATATTAGCATGTGATAGTTTCAAATCTGCATCAAATGCTAAGGACAGTTCTCAGCTTTCAGATTTGCAGACGAAGGGGAATTGCAATGGACATGAAGAGGAAGATGACGAGCAAAAAAGTTCAAATCAGTAATTGAGTTTTCATTTTCCTCCGACAAAGAGAGAACAATTCACATTCAACATCGATATTAGTGAGGATAGCCAGCAACAATTTTTTAGTTCTCAATCGGGACAATAGAAATATTATCAAAGAAGGCATTTATTTGCAAATAGAGAGACATTCACAGAAGGGTAGTTATTTTCTGTGAGTTAGAATGTTCATAATCTTGGATTCAGAGACCCGATAGCAGCTTTGATGGAGTTCTATATCTCACATCCTCTGAAAATTTCAGATTTTCTCTACTCATCAGTATTCATCAGTGAGTATGCCTTTTTGAAAATTTATTTATCATTGTTGATATCTTTTAGTTACATTCTATCAAGTAGTGACAGAGATAAGGTTTCTTCAATTTTAAAATTGCTTGAATGGTTGTTATGGAAGTCAACATTTACCTAATTAAATTGCAGAGCTGGGTTAGTGTAGGAGTAGACAGGTGAATAAGCTCTCTATATGAGCAGTTAGATCATGCTTAGTTGTTGATTTATTGAATAAGATGGGTAGGTTACAGGCAGGCTACAGGTTTGAAGGGGATCAATTATAGAGACTAGATGACTCCATGCCCAATGCTAAAGGCAACTGGAACTACTAGCTTCTTGGAAACCTCACAGGGAGGTCTCCATCCCAGTTGGAGCCAACTGTTAGCAATAAAAAATGCACTCGTCTTTTTGAGTGTTTTCTCCATAAGCTCATTTTTAAATTTTTAAGAGGAACTGTCTATATTTCCAATTCCCAATCTTTCTTCACCAAACTCTTGTTGATCATATTTACTTGAGAGTTTTTATTTCTCTATTTTAAGTCTACAATACCAAAATGAAAAATAAATGATACTTAACCTATAAACCTAGATCTATTGTCTTTTATACTGTCCAAAAATAAATGTACTTTTGTTATGAAGTGGTGGATGGTCCAAGTGATACTGAAATCAAGACAAATCCCTAGTTCATGTTCACATGCCACTAAACCCATACTAAAGCCAAGCAATGAGTTAAAATTATATGTCCTATTCTTATGCTATTATGCTATCTATGAGTCATGCAAAACTCCAAATCCACATGCCAAAGCGACAATTCAAACTTCAAGACCACCAGCCCAGCGTTGAGCACCATTTCTATTTCACCTCATCAACATGTGTTGATCATCAAATCGTATAAGTGTATCATGCAAGGTCTAGGAAATACATGCGCAACTGCCAGTTTTGAAAATGGTGACAGTTACCAGCATTGCCAAGTCGACAGGTTAATCTACAACTAAGTCACAAGTTAAATCAAGCTACCGCATATATATGTAAATGAATGGAAATTTTGGCATATTTTTCGGGGTCAACCCAAGAGGCATCTGCTTACAACGGGATGGAGTGTTTTTGTCAGTGCCAAAAGACTTGCAGCTGGTGATTTTGTGCTCTTTATTTGGAATGAGAAGGGACAGTTGTTGTTGGGAATCAGACGAGAAAATAGACCACAAGTTGTAATGTCGTCATTGGTACTCTCGAGTGATAGCATGCATATAGGGCTCCTTGCTACTACTACAAATAGTCAATTTACTATTTTCTATAATCAAAGGGCAAGTCCATCTGAATTTTTCATACCTCTGGCAAATTATGTCAAAGTCGTTTATCATACTCGTGTTTCTATTGGAATGCATTTTAGAATGTTATTTGAGACAGAAGAGTCAAGTGTTCACAGTATATGGGCACCATAACTGGCATAAGTGACTTAGATCATGTTTGATGGCCAAATTCACATTGGCGTTCTGTTAAGGTTGGTTGGGATGAGTCGATTGCTGGTGACAGACAACCACGTGTATCAGTCTGGGAGATTGAACCTTTGACAACATTTCCCATGTATTCATCACCCTACCCTCTCAGATTGAAATGCCCTTGGCCGCAAGGAATATCATCGCTTCATGGTATTAAGGAGGATGATGGCTGCATAAATACACCTTTCATGTGGATGAGAGATGATAGTGGGGATCAGAGTGTTCAGTCTTTAAATTTCCAAGGAATGGGTATGAATGATTGGATGCAACAGAGATTTGATTCTACTTTGTTAGGGATGCAACCAGATGTGTACCAAGCAATGGTTGTTGCAGCCTTACAGGAAATGAAAAGTGTTGATCCTTCCAAATAGCTCTTGTAGTTTCAACGGGAGAATCATTTGCAATCTCAACAGTTTCAATGTAGGTTGAGTCCCCAGTTACATAGACATATTTTTCAGCAACAACATGCACCACAACAGAATATCCTTTAGCAGTAAGCTCAGAAACTACAGGAACAATCCCCACAAAATCATCTTCTTCAACACCAGTGACAACAAAACTCATCTCAGCATCATCTTTTGCAACAACAACTGCAACATTGTTTTAGTGAACAGCAGCAACCATTGTCTGAGCAACAACAATGCCAACAATATTTTCAAGAGAGCATGTTATCCGACTCCTTCAGATGGAATGAATGTTTTTATACAAAGGTTTACATCAGCAAATCAAGAATGATATATAGGTGTTAGATGAAGTTGTTGAGAAGCTACAAGAAGAACAGGGGCAAGAGCCTTTGCCATCTGATCCAATGCCAAAGGAACAGACTTAAGAGAGAATAAAGGACTCATTTTGAACTAGAAATATATGTGCTTGTGCATGGAGAATCAAAGAAGACGATAATAGAATTTGGTTCAAATTCTAAAAGAACAGATGGCAACCATGGAGGTAGAGTGTACCCATTTTGAAGATTTTGTTTTGGCCAAAGAAGAACTTTCACTAGCCCAGAAGGCAAAATTATAACCAATTAGTTGTTGAAAAGCAGAGCTTTCAACAGCTATTTAGCAAATCCTAAGGCGAAATAGCTATTGAAACTGCAGAATGAAAATTTTGAAGGGTTGAGCTCGAACAGAGCGATTTTTGGAGTGATTTAAAGGATAAGAGAGTATCAAAAGATTAAATCACCAAATCAGGCAATATTCAATTTTGAAGATTCGTGGAGATTTTGGAGGTGAATGCTTAATTGGTCAACTAAAGCTTTGTTCAAAGTTGTTGAAAGATTTCCAGCCACTGAAGACATGTGTTTTTTCCTCCATGACACATCAGAGACATAGAAATGATGAAGACCTGATGTCAAAGACCAACTATGAAGATAGTTCGATTCCTAGGAACTAGTTCTTTAGTTATCCTATTGTATTCAGTTGGTTTTCTGCTTTCTATATTTAGAAATCCAGATCCATTTTTTCAGGATCTGAGACTTGTTGTAAAGGCTATAAATGCCTATCTTTTTGAGATACCGAAGGTTTGATTCTGGATAGAGGAATACATTATGTTGTAAGCAGACTTTCTATGATAATACAAATCATAGTTTTCTCTCTCTTTTGATTTCAGATTCTCATTTTTCTTCTATACTTTCTATCAAGTTGTTTTAGCTATAGAATGATGGTTATCTCATTGGTTAGCTCATAATTTGATATTGAGTTGCTTATCATTGTTTATTGAACCCTACACTTTGTATTCAGTTTATGAAAATTGTTTTCTCACCCATTTAAAGCTATCCTCTGATCATCAATCCTTGAGAGAATTGGTTTATTTGTTTATCATTTTACTGTCTGAGTTCCATACTGTAATTGAGTTATCCCATTGATCCACATATACATAAACACCAAAACAAGTTTATTTTAAGTTACCAAGCATCTTTGACCTACAACCTCAAAGAGTTTCTTGGAGTGATAATAAATTGGCATCGTTGCCGGGGAAAGGAGATTGAGGCTCATCTTACTTTGGAGACGACAAGATCTAGCTTTGATGATAGACAAAGTCTGGACATATATTCGGTTGTAATCATCTATCTGGCGACTCCATGAAGGACAGATTCAGTGACAACTCCATCGTTCTGAAATCTGTTGGTGACTCCACTAGTATGAAATGAATAAGAGGTATGCATTTTGCAATTTCTCAAGTATTTTTGCTTACCCTCATCCAGTGCCTAACAAAGATGAATGGGAACGTAGTATTCCCAGATTTTGAGGAGAAGAGTGGGAAGTGCCAGCTGAACATTTGTTGGATTTTCATGATTTCATTCATCGATTGCAAATTGTGCATGAGGATGTTCAAATCAAGCTCTTCGGGTTTTCATTAGAGGGGATTTCTCGTGATTGGTACCGGTCACTCCTTGTTGTCAGTATCAGTTCTTTGGCAGATTTTCATGCTACCTTTCATTTGTTTTGCAAAGAAATATTTTCAGTTGATCTTCTATATCCCGAATGTTGTCATGAATTTCATTATTTGAATAAAGATTCAGATAGTGATGAAGAGTATGTTGTTATAGGGGATACCTCTCATTGTGACCGAGACATCGATGATCTTCATGATAGTAACCATAGTATAGATGCTTTTGACATTGTACCAAATGCATCTACTATCTTAAATTGTCATGAAGATGAGATTGTCCCATTTGAAAACTTGAAAAATGATCAATAGATTTTTATATTAGCATGTGATAGTTTCAAATCTGTAGCAAATGCTAAGGACAATTCTCAACTTTCAGATTTGCAGACGAAGGGGAATTGCAGCGGAAATGAAGAGGAATATGACGAGAAAAAAAGTTCAGATCAACAATTGAGTTTTCATTTTCCTCCAACAGAGAGAGAACAGTTCACATTCAACATCGATATCAGTGAGGACAACCAGCAACAATTTTTCAGTTCTCAGTCAGGACAACAGAAATATTATCAAAGAAGGCATCTATTTGCAAACATAGAGACATTCACAGAAGGGCAGTTATTTTCTGTGAGTTAGAATGTTTATAATCTTGGATTCAGAGACCCAGTAGCAGCTTTGATGGAGTTGTATATCTCACATCCTCAGAAAATTTCAGATTTTCTCTACTCATCGATATTCATCACTGAGTATGCCTTTTTGAAAATTTATTTATCGTTGTTGATATCTTTCGGTTACCTTCTATCAAGCAGTGACAAAGATAAGGTTTCTTCAATTTTAAAACTGCTTGAATGGTTGTTATGGAAGTCAACATTTACCTAATCAAATTGCAGAGTTGGGTTAGTGTAGGACTAGACAGGTGAATAAGCTCTCTATACGAGCAGTTAGATCATGCTTAGTTGTTGATTTATTGAATAAGTTGGGTAGGTTACAGGCAGGCTACAGGTTTGCAGGGGATCAGTTATAAAGACTAGATGACTCCATGCCCAATGCTAAAGGCGACTGAAACTACTAGGTTCTTGGAAACCTCGCAGGGAGGTCTCCATCCAAGTTGGAGCCAAATGTTAGCGATAAAAAATGCACTCGTATTTTTGAGTGTTTTCTCCATAAACTCATTTTTAAATTTTTAAGAGGAACTATCTATATCTCCAATTCCCAATATTTCTTCACCAAACTTTCGTTGATCATATTTACTTGAGAGTTTTTATTTCTCTGTTTTAAGTCTACAATACCAAAATGAAAAATAAATGATACTTAACCTATAACCCTAGCTCTATTGGCTTTTATACTGTCCAACAATAAATGTACTTATGTTATGAAGTGGTGGGTGCTCCAAGTGATACTAAACTGAAGCCAAATCCCTAGTTCATGTTCACATGCCACTAAACCCATACTAAAGCCAAGCAATGAGTTAAAATTATATGTCCTATTCTTATGCTATTATGTTATCTATGAGTCGTGAAAAACTCCAAATCCACATGCCAAATTGACAAGTCAAAATTCAAGACCACCATCCCAGCATTGAGCGCTATTTATATTTCACCTCATCAACAGGTGTCGATTGTCAAATCATATAAGTGTATCATGCAGGGTCTAGAAAATACATGCGCAACTGCTAGTTTTGCAAATGGTGATGGTTACCAGCATTGTCAAGTCGACAAGTTAATCTATAGCTAAGTCATAAGTTAAATCAAGCTACCACATATATCTGTAAATGAATGGAAATTTTGGCATATTTTTTGGGGTCAGCCCAAGAGGCATCTGCTTACAACGAGATGGAGTGTTTCTGTTAGTGCCAAAAGACTTGCAGTTGGTGATTCTGTACTCTTTATTTGGAATGAGAAGGGACAACTGTTGTTGGGAATCAGATGGGCAAATAGACCATAGGCTGTAATGTCGTCATTGGTGCTCTCGAGTGATAGCACACATAGAGGGCTCCTTGTTGCTGCTGATCATGTTGCTGCTACAAATAGTCGATTTACTATTTTCTATAATCCAAGGGCAAGTCCATCTGAATTTGTCATACCTCTAAAAAGTATGTCAAAGCAGTTTATAATACTCGTGTTTCTATTGGAATTTGTTTTAGAATGTTATTTGAGACAGAAGATTCAAGTGTTCGCAGATATATGGGCACCATAACTGGCATAAGTGACTTAGATCAGGTTTGATGACCAAATTCGCATTGGCTTTCTATTAAGGTTGGTTGGGATGAGTCGACTGCTAGTGAAATACAACCACGTGTATCACTCTGGGAGATTGAACCTTTGACAACATTTCCCATGTATTCATCACCCTACCCTCTCAGATTGAAACGCCCTTGGCCGCAGGGAATGTCATTGCTTCATGGTATTAAGGAGGATGATGGCAGCGTAAATACACCTTTCATGTGGATGAGAGATGATAGTGGGGATCAGAGTGTTCAGGCTTTAAATTTCCAAGGAATGGGTATGAATCATTGGATGCAACAGAGATTTGATTTTACTTTGCTAGGGATGCAACCAGATGTGTACCAAGCAATGGTTGTTGCAGCCTTACAGGAAATAAGAAGTGTTGATCCTTCCAAACAGCTCTTGCAGTTTCAACAACAACATCATTTGCAATCTCAATAGTTTCAATGTAGGTCGAGTCCCGATTTACAGAGGCATATTTTTCAGCAACAACAGGCACCACAATAGAATATCCTTCAGCAGCAAGCTCAGAACCTACAGGAACAATCCCCACAAAATCATCTTCTTCAACACTAGTTACAACAAAACTCATCTCAGCATCATCTTTTGTAGCAACAACTGCAGCATTGTTTTAGTGAACAATAGAAACCATTGTTTGAGCAACAACAATGCCAACAATCTTTTCAAGAGAGCATGTTATTCGACTCCTTCAGAGAGAATGAATGTTTTTATACAAAGGTTTACATCAACAAATCAAGAATGATATACAGATTTTAGCTGAAGTTGTTGAGAACCTGCAAGAAGAACAGAGGCAAGAGCCTTTTCCATCTGATCCAATGCCAGAGGAACAAACTTAAGAGAGAATAAATGACTCATTTTGAAATAGAAATATTTATGTGCTTGTGCACGGAGAATAAAAGAAGACAATAATAGAATTTGGTTCAAATTCTAAAAGAACAGATGGCAGCCATGGAGGCAGAGTGTACCCATTTTGAAGATTTTGTTTTGGCCAAAGAAGATATTTCACTAGCATGAAAGGCAAAATTATAACCAATTAGTTGTTGAAAAGCAAAGCTTTCTACAACTAATTAGCAAATCCTAAGGAGAAATAGTTGTTGAAACTGCAGAATGAAATTTTTGAAAGGTTGAGCTCGAACAGAGTGATTTTTGGAGTGATTTAAAGGATAAGAGAGTATCAAAAGATTAAATCACCAAATCAGGAATCATTTAGTTTTGAAGATTCGTGGAGATTTTGGAGGTGAATGCTTAATTGGTCAACTAAATCTTTGTTCAAAGTTGTTGAAAGATTTCCAGCCACTGAAGACATGTGTCTTTTCCTCCATGACACATCAGAGACAGAGAAATGATGAAGGCCAGATGTCAAAGACCAACTATGAAGACAGTTTGATTCCTAGGAACTAGTTCTTTAGTTATCCTATTGTATTCAGTTGGTTTTCTGCTTTCTATATTTAGAAATCCAAATCCAGTTTTTCAGGATCTAAGACTTGTTGTACAGGCTATAAATTCATATCTTTTTGAGATACCGAAGGTTCGATTTTGGATAGAGGAATACATTATGTTGTAATCATACTTTCTATGATAATACAAATCACAGTTTTTTCTCTCTTTTGATGTCAAATTCTCATTTTTCTTCTATACTTTCTATCAAGTTGTTTTAGCTACAGAATGATGGTTATCTCATTGGTTAGCTCATAATTTGATATTGATTTGTTTATCATTGTTTATTGAACCCTACACTTTGTATTCGGTTTATGAACATTATTTTCTCACCCATTTAAAGCTATCATCTGATCATCAATCCTTGAGAGCACTAGTTTATTTGATTGTCATTTTATTGTCTGAGTGCCATACTGTAATTGAGTTATCCCATTGATCCACATATACATAAACACCAAAACAAGTTTATTTTAAGTTACCAAGCATCTTTGACCTACAACCTCAAAGAGTTTCTTGGAGTGATAACAGAAGTTACCCTAAAAAGATGGATTCTTGGTCTATTTTCTCAAGATCAAATTCAAACAGACCATTGGTTACTCCTCTATCGGACCCAAACCTTATCTAGTGAAAGAGGAAAAGGTTCCCAAGTGTATCTCCAGGTAAGTATCTTAAATTTTTTATTCCATTTTCTACTCCTATTGTTGGCTTTGAGAATATTCCTATTACAAGTCTTTGTACTTCTATGTCATCTCTAGGATAGTCTTCCAAGGCTATTTCCTACCATTGCTCAACACTAATAGACCTATCCCAAAGGCATGTTTCCTTTGTTAATTTGGGGAGGTTTGATACTCCTTTCCACCAAAAATATCCATTATATAAAATTGATATTTTAAGTCATATATCATCGCTTTTTAGCCCCACCTCATCTCCACAAGTTGTTATCATCCCCACCTACTATTGGAAACTAAAACCAACCTCAATTTTAGAATCCTAACATTCCTATGGCTATCCCAAACCCTCCCAAACCCTAAATCAAAACGATATTTAAACCCCTATTCCTACCTCCTATAGAATATCTAGGAGATTTTCCTAATGGATACCTCAAATTTTTACCTAAGTTCAATGTGGAAAATGGCATTATCATTGAAAATCACCTCACTATCTTCTAGGACTACACTGATAATTTATATGTGGAATAGGATGATGTTTTTTCCATAAGGTTTTCTCATTCCTTAGAAGGGTAAGCTAGGAAGTGGTTTGGAAACTTTCCTAATGATTCCATAAGGTATTAGGGCCAGTTCCATGATTGTTTTTTAAGAAATGGGGTATTAAGAAAGATCAGGAACATTACCTTTATAATTTCAATACCCTGAATAGAACCAATGGTGAGACTATCCTAGAGTTCACCAATGGATTTTGTGAGTTATATCATCGCATCCTCGATATTGATGTTAATCCTCATGATCTAGTAGCCATGGTAGCCTATGCAATTTATTTTGAAGCGGAGTTTTCCTTGCATCTCAAAGAGATAAATTCAAGTGACTTGGATGTTATGTTTAATGATGTTGAGGATTTGGAAAGTAACGTGACATCTTTAGGAATTCAACTCAAAACTAGGCCTAAACACCTAGAAAGGAGAGACTTCCATGATAAGAGGAGAGGAAAATAACATGAGGTTTCCTCTATTGTTCAAGATACCTTATTTATTGAATAAGTTACTAGTTGTTGAGATCTATGGATAATGACCTAATTGAAGTGAAACAAGGTTTTTTTACCTACTCCTCTATAATACACCCAACCCCCTAAGTACCCTTTTAAGGGATGGGGTATCATATTTTTCGCTTTTCCTAAACCTCCTCAAATCCATTTAAAAAGGACACCATTGTCTTATGATTTTCGAGAGTTTTCCAACGACTGTAAGTTTGGTCAAAATAGAGCTCTAGATCAAAAGTTATAGCCTTTTGAAGCTTTTGGGCCTTTATTGGCCCAATGTCCCTGTACTGCCACGTGGATCCACGTCATCATGCCCATTTGATGTGTCCTTCCTGCAAGGAATTGTTGCTAATTGTGTGTTGGCATTGCATCCTCCACCTATTCCATTTGGCCCTTGTCCTTACAAGCGCCTAGCACTTTCTACAAAATTTCCCTGAGATCTACCTTAACCAAGCCCTGATCCATGTCCATCGCACATAGGGATGGTGGAATCACCTAACATCATTTTGGGACATCGGAGCTTAGGATCTTGGGACATCGACCATCGATATGTCGACCCTCTTATGTTTTTTCAAATCTCTAAAACTCTTGATCCAGGATGATTTGGTGTCTCGCACATGTGACCCTATATTATCATGCGACTTGTCTTGACCATGGCATGACACATGGCCACCATCACCTTGTGACATGTGGCACAATTTTTCCTCGTGGATATTTTCCTTAAAATACTAAAATCACTTGACACATGGAATGATCGCCATGTGACATGTGTACTGACGCGGTATACATGTCATCACAACACCCAAGGTTTTCTAAACAGGGAATTGACACTTGTCTTCTTCCTACTCGTCAAATGACATCATCTGATGTCATCTCAAATATTTCGGGCATCGATTATCGACCATTTTTCGTAAGGCCTATTTCCCAAAATCTCTCGATGGTCTGAGATCTGAGATACAGTTGGCATCCTAGGGCATGTGGCCCTATTTGATCATGCCACCTAGCATGACATGCGACACTCATACCACTTGACACATGGCACTCATTTTCCACCTGGAACTTCGTCTAAATATGCCAAATCTATGTGACACATGGCACTACTCATGTCATGACTTGTTGCACCACCAGGTAATCAAAGACGTTGGGACCTCGACCCCTTATTGACCTCCTGTAGGGTAAAACTCCCCAAGGTCTATTGTCTGGGGATTACAAGATAATTAAAAAAGATAATATCATGATTAACTAAGGTAATCCCATTAATAAGGGATAATTAACTACGTTAGTTCTTGGAATTATGATTCTACGAGATCTATGGCTGATATCTCTCACGCTTCGATCGGACAACTATTACAGTTCCTTATACAACTCCGGTGTGGTAGCAACTCTAAGGATCAGACAATGGAGATTTAGAGTGTCATTCAACAGATCGACGGTTCTCGTCGAAGTGGATCTCAGACCTCGGCACTTTCCCTATCTCATATAACCTAAAACTCCTAAGGTCTATCTTCCAATGATTATGGGGTAATTAATTATGTTAATTCACACGATTACAATACATTTAATTACATTAATTCCTAGGATTATGACTCTTGGGATTTACTCAATAATTTTAATGGCTAAGATCTCTCGGTCGGTAGATCAGACGGTTGACAATTAAATTACATCGATGTAGAGGGCTTAATCCTATCAAGGGCCACACTCTACTCATCTTCAATTAGATGTGAAATTTTTTCAACCCCATGATGTCATGGAAGCCAAGATGGAACACTAAGTCACTATGACGTCACTCTCTTTCCCTCCCTCCAGTTTAGGTAACAAGGCATGGAACCAGGGGCTGGAACCTTAGTCCTCGAACATCGTCATATCGGGACTTCAAAAGGGGTTTATACTTAGAAATATTCTGAGGTCCGATGCTCCAGTGGCTCGAGTCATGGATCTCCCTCCTCAGCTTGGTCACAAAAATTGACTACCGAGATCACTTGGTGCTCAGATCTAATGGTTGAGATTCAATCATCGATTGCATAGGGATTTTTGTTTATTGGACTATTTCATCTTCGATGGTCAGGAATCAACCCATTCCCTAAATCAACAACTATTGTTCCTTTTTTTTTTACAGGGTAATTTCAAAGGGTGATATCCTGTCGATAGATGGTTGAGATTGATTCCAACTCATGGATCAACGACTATTGAGTTTCTCCAGATATCATGGGGATCTCAATGGGTAACCCACCCATCCTTTGAAAGAGGATTAAAATGCCTCATTCCTCTCAAAGAAATGTCATTCATTTTCTTGGCCTATAGATATGGTTCCTTCTCATAAGAACCCATTATAATTGTTTCAATCATTGCATGCATAGGAAAAGCATAGATATGTAGCCTTTTATTTTTCTTAAAGATTCCTACCCTTAGTCATGAAATTACTTTAATTCTATCAATGTGGAAGGCAGATAATATCCAAAGCGAGTTATAGGGTTCTTATATACATATATGAAAAATATATGCAATCCCATACAGTTATAAAATCACTAAAACATAAAGAAATTCCAATAGAACAAGAACTTATTCCATCAAATAGACTTACAGATTTAATACAATTTACAGACGACAACCATTCATTTTACTCTACACATAGAGCACCCAAACACTTATCTATTATGTGGAGAAGTTAGTCAACCAACTAATTGTGGGTGTCCACCTTTCCACCTAATCATAGGATTAGATGCATTCACTCTTAGATCGTTGGCCACCCCCATGCCAAGCCATGATACCACCAAGTAAATCTCTGATTATTGACTCATCAAGTTAATAAATAGATCAGAGAGGTTACTCTCCTCCACTTCTCTGGCAACAAAAAAAGGTCTCCCCTTCTTCCTAATAAAATCAGGAGCTCCATAAGGTTTATCAGATGCCTTCCCAACTGGATTTCTCTCCAACCAACATCAAGCCTGCAACCCTCTTGTGTTCCCGTCAGGAACTCATGGGGTCTTCTCTATTTCGTCCTGATCACTCTTCTTCACACCCTTATGGGTATAGTCTTCCTCACCCACCTAGCCCATGCCTCTTCTAAGTTTATCAGATGCCCTCCCAACATCAAGCTCGTGGATTTATCATCTCAGATTGGGATCTTGGATTCTCAACAGATTATAGAGAACACTCTCTGTCACCCTACTCCTGCTATATATCTACTCACACCCACCTAGCCCAAGCCTTATTGAGGTTTATCATATGCTTTCCTAGCATCAATCTTACAAACCTCTTAGCTCAGGTCAGGTTAATGGGCTCTTGAACCCAAGATTCATAGCTCAAGCTCTTTTATGTTACTTTTTTTTACACAGTCGATCATTTATCCTCCCCATCCGAACTCCCTCGAAGTTCTATCTCTCATCCATATCCTTGAACTCTCTCTATATTTTCTTACATGCGTCCTCTCACAAGAAGGTTCTCGACCTGTCCTTCTTTTCTCATCTCATAAGGAAACCCATGGGTCAATCTAGGGTTGCAGGATTGGTACTTTGTTGTACCTATAGTTGACAATTTATGTTGTCCTAACCTGATCTCACATACCTGGATTTATTTGGGGTAGTTGGTTGTCCAACTACCATCCTTCCTCATTAACTTATTTTCCTTGAAATCAGAGGTGAGGAAAATAATCTGAATATCAAATATTATCAGCAAGGAGGTTTGGGTCATCTTTAGCATGATGAACCATTCTCTAAGTTTCCTCACTCTTTCCTCTAGTGGTATCATGGTCAGTATTTAAGGCTTCACCCCCCAGTCAGTTGGTTGCAATTTTAAATCAAACAACAAGAAAATTATATTATTTATATTCCTTTGCATGGAAACCACCAATCATGATTAATTACAAACTGGGGGAAACAGGGGTATTGCATCCTCCTTGGGACCTACTATGAAATAATCGAATCATCCTATCTATAATAAACCTCCATTCAAATACCTCCTAACATGGTTCAAAGAGAAAGTGGAGAAGAAGAAAAATATCGCCCACAGACCTCTAAGATTTAGTCTAATATGATTGTCCCTCCTTTTTATGAAGATTATTCTGAACTAGGAATTTAAGATAATATTATAGATGTTGGATTCCCTTCCTCCAATGCTTCGATTGATGATCCCCTAAGGTAATAAGAGGGGATGTGGTGGATGGAAGTATTTTCACAAATGATGATCATCCTTTTGACCTAACCCTATTCTAGGTCGAGATGGTGTCTGATAACATCATGACCGAGGTAAGGATGAAGTATGATCTGTGTCCAATATCAACTACACAACATTTTATAAGGGATGATACAACTAAAATGAACGTAAATGGGAGGAGAAATGCAAAAAGAGTGCCTAAGAATTCAAAGAAGGAGGCATCATTTAAGGATACTTATTTCAAGAAACCTAAAGTCTCAATTAAATAGGAGCCTCAGGAGGCCACATGGTCCAATGGGGCACAAGTTGTTGTAAACAATGGGAATCTCTCAGTAACCTCTCAACCAAATGACACACTGGCCAAGCCTAATGCTAGCACCGAATTCCTGGATTCATCGTTATGAGACCCCCTATTTTTTATATCAAATGTGAATTGAGTAAACTCAAAATTCACATGCCTCTATCTAAAGTTTTCAAAAATACTACCCACAAAAAGGAGGTATTAGATTTCCTAGGGATTAGAGAAGATCCACAGGTCTATCCTTTCTAATCCCAAGCCCACCTACAAATGTGATGGTTCTCCAAGATGACATTCCCCTTCAATATGACCTAATTAACCTCCAATATGATACCCCCAAGATCGTGCTAGGAAATATGCCAAATGGGAAAGACAAACTTACCCTATCTTCCTATATAACTCTAGAAATCCAAAATATTCACGTATGATCCTAGACCCTCACATTCCTTGGTTCCCTTGGCTATAATGGAGAAGTTAGGATTGGATATAACAAGACCAAAAAAATACCTCTATTATTTTGATTCCAAGAGGGTCTAATTTTTAGGAATGATTAAATACCTATTGGTGAGAATAGTTCAAATCCCAATTAAATTTGTCACGATGGATGTGGTAATTGCTAATGTCCCCCCTAGTTATGACATGTTACAATCAAGGCACTAGGGAAATTTTGTAGGAGGAAATATCCAATTTCACCTATATTTTTCTACTATGTATATATATTTGGGGGTGAAACTAGGTGCTTGTATAGAGAGCCTAAGATGATCTACTCTCCTTCAAATCCAAAAAACCCATCGAAATTCCCTTCCTATACATATGATAACATTGAGAATTTCCTCCTTAGCTATGAGTCAACCCCTATGGAAGGATGTAATAATTTGATATTTGAAGAAGAAAAAATTGACCCTTCAAGCCTATATACCCTAATATTTGATGGAGCATGCAATGCAAATGAAAATGGGGTTGGGGTCCTCTTGGTCTTCCTCGAGGGAAATGAATTCCCCTATGGTTTCCCACTAGAGTTCGAGTGCACCAACAATGTGGAAATATGAGGCTCTAATTTTAGGACCAAACACAACAAAAAAATGGTTATTGGAATCCTCAAAATATTTTGGGATTCTTACTTAGTAGTAAGTCAAGTAAGGAGAACATGTCAAACTAGGCACCCAAGGCTTAGGTAGTACAAACATGAAGTTTGCGACATGTTTGAAAATTTCTTCAATGATGTGAAAAATATTTTCATCCCTAGAAAATTTAATCATAGAGAAGATAGTTTGGCTATCTATTGTTGAGTTTATCCCTCCCAATCTAGATCATCTATCTTATTCCATCAATATTATGTGCTATCCAACTATCCCTGGTAATATTAAGATATGGTAGGTATTTGAAGATGGTGCTCATATTGAAATAGTGTTGAACATGGTGTATGAGTACACAAGCATGAATATTGATTCATATGGGGAAGAAGAATAAGGTGAATTGGATAGAAGCCAGTCATCCAACCCCGCTACCCTTAGCATGGTTAGAGGGTAGAGGGTTATTATGCTAAAAAAAAAAATCATCCCTAGGGGCCTATTTCCTTTCGAGATGTTGTTTGATTCTAATAGTGTTTCTTTCGAACCTTCATTCAACTAGAATTATCAAAATCATATGATTACAATTTAATCATATGAGAGGATCCTAAATTTGTCAACTATCAAAGACCCTATTTGTTGTTGAAAAAAGAAGAATATGTCAAGTTATTATGAGACTTTAAGGATGTTTTTACATGTATGTATGAAAACTTGAAGAGGGCCATGAACAACCCATTGAATTTTATAGCAAGGCCCTAAGGTATGTGGAATTGAAGCACAATATCATTGAAATACAAGCTTATTCCCTAGCCAAATCTATAAAATCAATCAAAGAGTATGTGTTTCAAGCCCAGGTAATTGCATATGTACCTCATGTTTCAGTTAATAATATGTTATATCAACCACATGTTGATGGAATTTGGGGAAATTGGATCTGTTAGCACCGCCATTTTTATTTTTAGTTAGGGTCAGTCTTAGTTGAGTCATGACCTGTGTGTCAAAGCATGTGAGTTCAGGTACTTAACAACAAAGGGGTCAAAGTCAGCAAGTGGTCGGTTGGCCCTTGGATTCGGGAAGGGATGTCAGAGTCAAAACATGCGTAAATAGTACGAGTATGTTCCCAAAGAGTTGGGTACTATCAAAAAGGGAGTTTCTATGTGCCCCGGGTTGAGGAAAGTTGTTAATAGAAGTCACGTCGACAAGTGCAATGATCATCATCGATTCATTATGTAGGCTGGAAGAATGAAAAATCGTCGCGTTCGTATCATGTATGACCTGTATCCCTTATCAATTGTACTTTACAAGTGTGGATGTGCTATGGAAAATTTGCAGTTCGTTTCGAAACATCCAGTCACCATGAATTTAGTGTTCCTTGGAACGATTCCACCTCTTGCCTTCCCTGTTATAAATTATAGATGTTTTGCACGCATTCTATTCGCAAATCAGGCTTAAGCATTGTGTGTAGTTTTCTCTTGCAAGCCCAGGTTGAGCAGGATTACCGCCTTGGGCCCATGCCTAATCCGTCACACACTGGATAAGTACAAGTGGTTCCATGACAACTTCCCAAAGCATAATGAGGAGTGCGCGAAGTAGCAGAGGCGCTAGACCTGAGCCCCAAATCTTAACATTGATCAATGAAGATCCGAAGGTCAGAGTGTCCTTCGAACAATTCGGTTGCATGGCCTTTTGCACAAAAATTCAAGGATTCAATATAAGACTAGCCGAGCAATTCACACTCAGTTTCGATGGATCCCGCACAGTGATCTTCGATGTCATTTTTCGGGTAACCAAGGAAAATGTGTCAAACGCAAAAGAGATCCCTCCATGCGACGAGAGATGGTCTAAGGGCATGCCCTTGGATACACAGTGCTATGAATATTTCATCATACTAGATTGTTTAGGATGGAAGGGAGAGATAGGTGTCTCGAGCAGATATTTGCAGGAACCTTTCCAGAAACTGCTTAGAGTAATTAGGAAATATTTCACCTGTGAAGGGAGGTTCGATATGATACATTCACACCACATTAGATTGTTAATGCACTTCATAGGAAGGAGACCATTAAATCTACCCTTTTTCCTACACTAGAGTCTCTGAGAGATGGAGAGAAGCACACAAGATGAAGTGGATCAATTGAAAAGGAAACTCTCTCATGTCTCGCTTATTAAATTGTTGATAGTTTTCCTCTAAGTTAACTCCGAGTTACTTCATGTTTTTTTCTCCTCACCACACACGGTGGTTTTAAACTAAATATTGTTGATCCCTTAGCCTTTATCCTCTCAAGTTCAGTCACCAAGTCATTTGTTTCCATCGTTTTCTTAAACTGACTCCATCTCCCAAGGTCTTACTCTCTTGCATCAATAGAACCAAAAAAATATTATTTAAAGGTGTTAAATCTAGCCGACAGCTTAAAGCCATATCTTGATCGACATGAAGTCTCTTGAGAGAGCCCTCTCCAGGTCTAAAAGGCCAGTTTCGGGTCTCAAAGTTGGTTTGTAGGTTGCCTTTGTCATTTGTTTCTCATCCAAATGAAGTTTACAGAGCGCTAACATTATGGCATCGTTGTTGGGAACATAATTGAATAAATTTTCCCTGGGAGTGTTGTTCCTGAGTTTATACTTTAAGGCTCTAAATTATACCGTCAAGGCATCTAAAAAAATAGAGGGAGCTAAGAATAGAATAAATATTGATAAAAAGGTAAAGGCTATTGTTGGTTTCTCAACTGTCTCTGTTGAAACTCCCATTTTTCCTGGATACCGATATCTCTCTCAATTGTTGCCCATGAACGTTCTAAGTCAACCTGGTTATTTGTTGTTTGTAAAATAGTGTTAAATAAATTTAAAGCAATTCTGGTTTGATCCAAGAGACCGGGCTCATTGTTAGGTTGCCTTGCAATTGGTACTGTCATGAAGATGGAAAGTAAAGGAGGATAATATTATATGCTTTCTTTTTAGGCTAATTATCTCTATTCCACAAAGTAACGAGAATGATGTCAAAACATAAATAAATAGTCAGATCAAATTGTAGGCCTTTTCTTGTATTTGAGTTAAATTTTAAAGAAAAGAAATATGCATGATATGGAGAAAAACATAAAGCTATTAGCAAAATAAGGCATCAATTTCGGAGGAATCTCACATTGTAACAGAAGACTAGGAAATGATAAAAATATGAATAAAGCATATGATGTTGAAATCTAAGCATCTACAGGTCTTGTATCTGTTGACAATGGATACAGAGGAAAAACTGTAAATGATTTGAAATAACAAAAATAATAATTTTCATAGTAGAGGTTGTACTAAACTATGGTCAAGCATTCATCAATTAAACATGTGTAATAAAGATGAAATGACAGGGAAACGCATAACTCAGAGGTGAAAAGATCTAGAATCTTCAATCTGCATTTCTATTAATTTAGAGTTTCTTCAAAATTACTTCGTCAACAATCTTTTTCAGAGAGATCAAAAGCCCCATTTTAGTCTTCGATCCCTATATTTATACAAGGTCATCCATACTTGATGGTTAACAATCTCCTACTTCCTAGGAAAAAGTAGTTACAAAACTAAAACCTTAACAGGTGCACGATTAACTTTTGTTTATCTATCATTTCAACAGTATGAGTTTCCAAACGATCTTCATTGCTTAGTCGAAGTCTCTCCCTCCTTTGATGCTACACATTCAATACATTTCTCCATAAAATGGGCAAAGTTTCTAGGAGGTGTTGGAAGATCTTTAGTCTCAAACAGATAGAACTTTCTTTGTACCTTTGGGGACCGGTCTTCAAAACCTTGGTCAAAAAACTTGATCACCTGCAATTTTAAACTGGGCTATACCAACCATCTGTTTATTAGGTTGACATCGATTTCTTTCAATTGTAAGATTTCAGTTTGAATCTTATTCAAACCTTCTTTGCAGTCCAACTGTTGTTTTTCAATGTTTATCTGCCCCAGTGACTTGGAGTAGTCATCTTTTTCAATCCCTAATGCTTGCTTATCCAAAGAATTGAGGATTCCTTCACAATCATCTTTGATTTCTTTGACTATCTTCTTGCTCTCAGACATATTTGTTTCCGATACCTTGAGCATTATGTCTCCTAGATTTGATCGAGTCAATAGCATGTGGCATGGTATCGGATATGACATCTCCCTTTGGGCTGAAAATCTCAACTGTAGCTTCACTCTTCTTGGGTCCCTTCTTTGGTGCCATAACTTTCGTATTGGAATAAAAACATGTCACATAAGAGAGGTGTATAAACTTGGATAGATGCGACTTACTCCTGATAGAAAGAACAAGAATAAGGTTCAAAACACAGACCTTTAATTTTCCTTTAACTCATTTTATGGTGAAAGTATTGACGCAACTACCAAGAATTTAATACCTTTAATGCAGAGAATATTTCTGAGATACGCATTTGCGTCACGGAAATCACCAGCTATCCATTATTAATATGGCCATATTTCGACGATTCTAAATTCTAAATTCGAAAGATCTTGTTCAACGGAAACTGAAAAATGAAAATACCTAAGAAGTTTAATTACCATTAATTGTGTTTTTAAAATGAAGTTAGTTCTTTTTAAACATTGCTTTTGAGTTGAGATTTCACGGTTCGGGGTTTCAGGGATCTTACTTACACGAGGTATGTCACCACTAAACCCCGAATCCTGAAATCGCGATGAGATTAGTTTAGGCCTTAGCTTTGGTATTAGTAATTTAATTAATCAAGATCAATAAATAACTTCCATTTTTTCGGGATTTCGCGACTCGATATGTATTGAAAACATATTGCTCTGAGTGAACCCGAATCCTAAAAGGTTAAAAGATTGTTAATTAACTCCTTTAGGGTTTTAATTTATCGTGATTAAAAGTACTTTACAGAACGTGCATCGAGACTTTAAAAAACACTTGAGTTTTCTGCCCTTTATTGTTAAAAATAAATAAATAAATAAAGCCATTTCGGGATTTTGGTATCGGGATTTTGGAACTGATAGCGTGGATTATACCTTATGAAAAGTCGAATCCCGGAAAATCAAATGTTTAGTCTTAGAGATAAAAAAACTTTAAGACCTGGTTTCAACATAGGCTCCAATTGGGGACCTTGTCTCCTTGTGGGACGAGGAGAACGAGCAGACCTAGTGCCTTTATTGGGTAAATGGGGTCAGTTATTCCAGTCTGTGAGACATAGTTGTAAAAACCCAACCAGGAGGATAAAGATTTCAACCTTAACTTTGGAAAATTTTCAAGATTAAAACGTTCAACAATCTCGAGATAGGCTCACATAGATTTCCCTTTCTAAAACTGACCTCAGATTTGTGCAAGATAATCGAAACAAGACTAGCCATTCTACCAGTTTTTATTTGATCATATTCGCATAAGGGACTCTTAGAGTGTGGTCTGGAATCCCATAATCTTAAAGTGTAATCTGGCTGAAAAAAGAAAAATTACCATAACATCTTTCAATTTGTGTATAATAGCCTTGTCAGATATGTAGACATTGCTTCACTGCCAGCGAGCATGTTCAGTACCCCGACGAAGTTATCAAATTTTCCACATTGAATTTCCTTTCACCACTTCATTATTTTTAGCATTTAAATGCCGAGATGAGGGCAATCATAGAATGAATTTCCTTTCATCATCTCTTTAGATTAGATGGGGGCAATCAATAATGAATGTCCTTTCACCGTCTCTTTAGATTAGATGGGGGCAATCAATAATGAATTTCCTTTCACCATCTGTCTATATATAATTTTGTTATGAAGTGGGGGAAATCAATAAGTATGTAACATACTCAAGGAAAATATACTGCTTAAATTTTTTTTACAGCAAAGGTCTGTCAACTTATTTAAATAGCTCTGGATTAATCTTCTTTTGGCCCTCAGACACTTTAACTTTATGGAGAATCTCGGGGAAAACTTATTAATATTTCTTAGGGACTTCTCTTGAGCGAAAACGATCATTTTATTTCTGCTAGAATGACTAAAAATGTTAGGATTAGCCCAGACATACTTCCGGTTCAACCAAAGTTTAGGAGAAACATAGAAATTTACCTATCCTCACTTTGAAAGTTAGTCTGAACGTTTCTGAAATTAAGATGGGACCTTTTCCTTTATTCTTTCTCTTTTTTTATTTTTATTTATTTTTATTTTTTTTAGAGACTAATGGGAAAATAGTCAGGGTTGGGTGAAGAGTAAGCTTGATAGTGATCGAAGGGAAAAGGTGAGAGAACCTCGAAAACTTAGGAGTGCCAATGACTATTATATTTTTTTTTACCTTACTATCGTGAAATTTAGTGTCTCATTCATTGGTACGTCTTAGGACATTTTTAACTCAGGTTCCTAGGTCAAAGTTCATACCTTAGTAGTTCGTTGTATTTACAGCCAGAAGACTGTTTACTTATTACCTTTTTGGTAAGTATTTATCATGATTATTCATGCAGATTACCCTTTTAGGATAGTTGATCTCTTGAGTCCTTAACAATTTTCCTACAAATAAAATGACCTGATAACTGTCAGACACTCATACAAATTTCGTGAACTGCTAGATTTGAACTATTTTGTATTTGCATTTTCTAAATTTTATTTTTTTTTGAATAGAATTAAACTTACTGAAAGCAATGTAATTGTAAAGAAAACATGAAAACAAATCGGTATGTAGAATGAAAGTTCGAAAACATATTAATGCATGTAGTGTTCAAGGTATATCCCATTACAGTGGCGCTCAGAATGTCTCCATCGAGATTTTATAATGAAAAAACATTTCTTCCTTTTGAGGCCGAGACTCTATAGGGGCCAAACCAGATCGAATCGAACTTGTTGTGTTTGCCAGTGTCTTCTCTTCTGGCTTCCCATTTTTGTATCAGATCTCCAGGGAGGAAATCTCTATCCTTAGCCTTTTTATTGAATAAAGCCTTCATTTTATCCTGATATCTCTGCAATGTTTCGTTTACTTTTTCTCTATTTTGCTGAACTTCGACCAGCTAGTTTTCTCTCCTAGTAATGTCATTAGGTTCTTCGTTTGAATCTTTCCAGAGTTTCATTACTGGCAGAGCAAGATTGATTGTTAAAGTAACATCAGTGCCATATACCATCTAAAAAGGGGACATCCTAATTTCCCTTTTGGTACTTATCATGTTGGCCCATAGAGCGTATTTCAAATGGATATGCCACGTTTTCTTGTTCTCGGTCAAGATTTTTTTTATCACGGTTGTCATACTTTTGTTAGATGACTCAGCTAAATCGTTTCCCTGTGGATAATAAGTTGTGGAGTGTCCTAATATGATGTTAAATTTTTCGCAAAATCTTATTATAGCCATCGATTTAAATGCTTGTGCATTATCGATGACTATCTTTTGGGGACAACCGAATCTGGATAAAATACTTTCTTCTAGAAAATTGATTACAACTACGTCAGTTGCGTTTCTCGTGGGAATAGCTTCCACCCACTTAGTAAAATAGTCTGTTGCAGTTAGAATCCACTTGTGTTGAGCACTGGAATGTGGGTGAATCTCTCCAATGAAATCAAGACCCCATTGCTAAAAGGGGGCTTCAGTTTTAACTGGAATTAGAGGTAAAGCTGGGACTTTCTGTTTACCTGTAAACAACTGACAGGGAATACAAGTTCGGACTTTGGATTTTACATCTGTGAATAGTTTGGGCCAGTAATATCCAACTCTTAATATTTTATAAGTTGTGGCTCGCCAAGAGTGGTGTCCTCCACACACTCCCTCATGGAACTCATTTATATAACCTTTTCAGTTTCGGTCTTGACTAAACATCTCAGCAAGAAACCCAGGGGGTCCTTCCAATATAATTTTCCATCTATAATACAATATTTTATAGCATGTAGATTCAATGTCCTGGATTTAGATGGGGTTATTTCACTGGGACATTGAAGACTCGATAAGTAAGAAACAATATCACAGTACCAGAATGAAGAAGAAAACCCGTCTTCTATCTCAACCGTAGGTGTAGCAAAATTGAGTTTATTTATCTCAAGGAAATCTTCGTCTTCTTGCAGTTGATTTATTTCGAGTGCCTGCAAGTTTGATTCGGCTAGCAATTTAGCTAGACCTTGGCATTTAATGAGTTTTTTTGGTTTGACTTCTAGATCAAACTATTGAATCTTAGCTAGCCATCTGCCTCTTCTCCCATCACTATCCAGCTGAACCAGTCTGTCTTTGACAGAGCTTGTAGGAACATAGGCTATGATCTTCGAATGTAATACGTACGTTTTGAAGGCTTTGAGAACCTTGACCATTGCGTAAGCTTGTTTTTCTAGTATATTATATTTCAACTCAACATTTCTCAGACTTTCACTAAAAAAAACAATGGGTTGTTCAAAGTCTTCTTCGTTTTTCTATAACAATACAGTTGTGATAGTGTGTTCAGAAGCGAAGGAAAAAATCATAAATTCTTTTGTGTAATCAGGACTTGCCAAGACTGGCGCTTCGCTGATAACTTTCTTGATTCGTTGAAAATATGCTTTGGCTTCACTTGTCCACTTCATATCACTATTCTTTTTCAACATATCTGTGATCAGCTTCACAATTTCGACAAAGTTAGGGATGAATCTTCTCAAGAAATTTATTTTTCCTAAGAAAGATTGAATTTCTTTTACATTTCTAGGGGTGTTTATAGTATCTGTTTCTTCAATTCTTTTGGGATCGATTTTGATTCCGTCTTTAGACACTATATGGCCTAATAGCTTACCTTCTTGCATATTGAAATGAGATTTTTTGGGATTGAGGGACAAACCAAATTTACGACATTTCTTGAAAGTTTGCTTCAGGTGTACTAGATGTTCTGCATCAGATTTTGAAAAAATAGTCAGATCATTGTGATAGATAACAAAAAATTTATCTCTCTCACCTACGAAGGCGATGTCCATGGCTTCCTTGAAGGTTTCCCCTACATTCATCAAGCCGAAAGGCATTTTATCGTACATGAAGGTACCCCAAGGGGTAGTGAAATTCGATTTTTCCCTATCATCTTGGTGTATTGCGATCTGATTGTAACCTGAAAAACCATCAATCATCGACATTTTGTAAGCTCCAACTACTTTCTCTAAAACGTGGTCCATCTTAGGCAATGGGTAATTGTCTTTGAGTGACGATCGGTTCAGGTTTATAAAATCAACACACAGTCTGATTTCATCATTTTTTTTTCTTACTGGGACTAAATTAGCCACCCACTTAGAATATCTTAGTGGGACGATGATTTTGGCGTCCAAGAGTTTTTTTACTTCTTTTTCTATTAGTGGTAGCAGCATAGGGTTATCTGTTTGAGTTTCTGTTTAAAAGGCTTGACACCAGGTTTCAAAGTAATTTTATGTTTGATTATAGAAGTATCATAATTTCTCAGTTCGTCGTAAGACCAAGCAAAAACGTCTTTATATTTTCTAAGAAACTCAACGTATTTACTTTTGGTTTCTGGGGACAGGTATTTGGATAGTTTCACCAACCGAGGGTTTTCTTTGGTACCTATGTCACAGTCCTCAACCTCTTCAGGCTGAGGTTGTAAAGTGGATCTTAAAGGGATATCATCTTGATTAAATAACCTTTCCAAGGGAATCAGGACCTTGGGGATCTAGTTATTTTTTAGAACAAGCATTCGATGATTGGCGATTTTATCGTGGAATTCTTGGGGGTCCTCCCCTTCCTGCATGATCCAAATAGGATCATTTTGGTTTTCTTGGTCGACATGCGTTTCGGCAAACTCATCTATTGAGTCTAAAAATTTGTGCAGTTGTTCATTGTCCTCAAAAACTTGCCAAGGTTGTATGTTATTGGGTATGGAAGGTCGGTGTCTCATTTGTATATGGTACTTTAGTTTGAAAGCGGTAGGAGGTGTGAATGTTGAAGCTGCTTTAGCTAACGCATCAGCCTGTTGGTTTCCAGTTCTTGGAATGTAGTGAACCTTGACAGAGGAGAAGAAATTTCCAATCAGATCCTAGACGCAATTCCTGTAAGACCTCAACCTAGGATGTTTGTCCTGGTACTGTCGGTTTACCTGTTTTACGATTAGCTCAACGTCACCAAAGACTTCGAGGTTTTTTATTTTCATTCTCCTAGCGGCTTCTAACCCTAACACTAAGGCTTCATACTCGTATACATTATTAGTGTGGTCCACATTCCACCGTAGTCTATAGGAAAAGGGGATTACGAATTGATTATCTGGAGCCACAAGGAGTGCCCCAGCTCCAACTCCAAAGTAGGATGAAGCACCGTCAAAAAACATCTTCCACACACCAATGCTATATACATTTTTTTTATTTTTTTGTTTTTTTGTTTTTTCTTCTGTACAACTTTCATCTATACCTAAATCAATATCATCATTAATGGATAAAATACAATTACCTAAATATTGATCTTTAATATATATAGGGTGGTTATTCAGGTTGCACGGATCACTTACCATGAATGCCAACCTGGTTTCTCTGTATAGGCGCTTGAACTGTCTTCCAAAAATTGGAATCGTAGACTGTGTCATGTCAAGTTGGAGAGATCCTCCAAGCTTGGCGCCCCAGGATCTGGATAACAACATACCATATTTAAGAGGGATATCGGCGACCACTACATCCATGAGAATGCGTTTCAGAGGTATTTGTGCCAGATTTACCACCAAGTCTTTAATCATGCCTATACATTTAACTTTTCTTGAATTGAATGAATATAAATCTCCATAAGGCCTAGTCATTTCAAGACCCAATTTATCCATAATGGATTTAGGCATTACATTGTGGGATGCTCCAGAATCGAGCATACAGTTATGGAGTAGGTGGTCTAACAAGGTTAACGTGATATAGAAGGGGGAAACGGTGTCTTTGGTGCCTTCAAAATGTGGACCAAAAACTATGTTTGGCTTCTCATATTCTAAGTTAATGATGTCAGCTTGGCTTTTGTCTTCTGAAAAACTAATCATCTTGGCAATTTTTTTTCTGTATATGGGTTTTTTTTCCAGTTCGACAAGAGGTATAGGAATCTTGATTTTGTTTATTTCGTTTTCCAGACTAAAATTTCCCAAGGCCTTGTCGCTCTTTGTGTTTTAGGCCTCCGTTCCTTTATTTTCGGATTTCTTTTGTGGTGTACATTTGGTTTCACTCACAGAGACATGTGTTTTCATGACGGGTGTTCCTACTGACTTTGGCTTGACAGGTTGCATGTCAATGGTGTTGGTTTTTGCAGTCTGCTTCTCAGCAGCCTTTGGAGCCGCTTCGTCAGTTTCGCCCCTCGACAAGATATTTTTCGTTGGGGCGGTTGGAAGGCTCTTGTTTCTAGGTCTTAAATTCTATTTTAGGTGCAATTCATCCATTATATCATCCGCAATACCCTGATAGGTGAAATATTCAGAAGTATTGTTGCTTACATCGTCTTTCTATCTATTTTATTTATTTAAAGATTTTTCATAATCTTGTCTCGATAAATAGGGTGATTTACTATCGTCACCAAGGTTATTTATATCCTCATCTAACTCTTCAAAATCTTCTAAGTCTTCCTCTCCAATGAAGTTTTCACTCTTGAAGGGTGTTGGGATTTTTTGATCCTCATTCTTAATCTATCTTTGTGGGGCTTGAGGATCAAGATTCTTTCTGAAATCTTTCCTAGGAAAATGATCCTTTTTTGGTTTATCAAGTTCCATTTTTGAGATCTTATTTGACAGCTCTCTAATTACCCTAGCCATCTCATCAATTTTATCTCTCGAGGATTTCCCCGGTCCAGAGGATCCGCCTTGTTCTTTGAATTTTCTATTATCTTTGTTTGCGATTTCTACTTTGGCTTTTAGTTTTCCTGATGCCATCATGTTCGATTCAATTTCTAGGGCATCATATTGCATCTTGGTGAGATCTACTGATCTCCTTTCTCTTAATAATAGAGAAAAATCGGGTTCAAAGGCTCCAACGAAAGTTACTTTCACTGCGGGTTGAGAAGGTTTGACCTCGATCGGGATTTTATTATACAACTTGTTAAATATTTGAGTGAACTCAAGAACTGATTCTGATCTTTTCTTCATAAGAGCCCCAAATTTAGTTAGGTAATAGAGGTGGTCTCTTCTTTCTCCCCATTGTCTGATAAAAGAGTTTTCAAGTTCTTCGTAAGACCTTATAAATCTCGTTACCAAAGCTCAGAACTAGGTCCTCACCTATCCTTCGAAAGTCTAAACGAGGAGTCTAGAATAAACATCTTCATGCTCGATTCCAAGGATGTCAGCAAATTGGTCAAAGAAATTGATGTGTTCTTGTGCGGTTAAATCTCCTTCCCCTGTGAATTTAGGAAGACTTTTCTTGTAATTTTCGGGAAGGTTGTGTAGGGGGACAGGGAGGACAAGGGGGGCATATCTGGTAGCCACCTTAGAAAATATGCCAGGGAGTGGTACTTGGCCACCTGTTGCTCCTCCTCCGGCACCACTTGCGGCACCGCCTCCAGCTCCTATGTCTCCGTGTGCAACCATTGATGGATTTGAGGCTGAAAATCAGAGTGTATGAGGAGAAGGCTCATGGAAGTTTGGTAGATTTTGAGTTGTGCTTGAATGTGACAGAAATTTTGCGGGGAACTGATTATCAAGGCACAGGAAATTAGAGAAAGAAGGTCCCAGAAGAAAAGAGCTTGTTTGTCCAGACTCATAAGATGAATATATCGGAGAATCAACGAGGATTGAATCAGGATATACAGGGCATTTGTCAAAGTACTGGGTAGTAGGGGTATATACTTAGGGAAAAGAGAATGTATTGGTTGAAAGGGGGAGTGAGAGGGATCTCTCAAGTATTTCCTTAATGTTCGACTGTGTAGAATTAGGTTGACAAATAGTATGTATGGGCGAAATGATTTGCCTAAGGGATTTTCGTGATTTTAAAATATTTTTCAGATCAGAAACTGGTGAGGTCTGCTTGTCGTCTGGGTTCTTTCTGGTGTTCTTTCAGCTAAAATCTAGTTTAATTATCGTGGAGTCGCCAATTGAAAGATAAACGTAGCCTTAGAAGGTTTTTCGATCTTTGTTCACTATCAAAGAAAGAAAGTGTCAATGTTGTTCTTCCCAGGGAAAAAAAATTTCTTCATCCCCGACAACGGCGCCAAAAATATGTTGTTCCTGATTTTATACTTTAAGGCTCTAAAGTATACCATCAAGGCATCTGAAAAAATAGAGGGAGATAAGAATAGAATAAAGGCTGATAAAAAGGTAAATGCTATTGTCGGTTTCTCAACTGTCTCTGTTGAAACTCCCAGTTTTCCTGGATACTGATATCTCTCTCAATTGTTGCCCATGAATGTTCTAAGTCAACCCGATTATTTGTTGTTTGTAAAATAGTGTTAAATAAATTTAGAGAAATGTTGGTTTGATCCAAGAGACCAGGCTTGTTGTTAGGCTGCCTTGCAACTGGTATTGTCATGAAGATGGAAAGTAAAGGAGGATAAGATTCTATGCTTTCTTTTTAGGATGATTATCTCTATTCCACAAAGTAACGAGAATGATGTTAAAACATAAATAAATAGTGAGATCAAATTGTAGGCCTTTTCTTGTATCTGAGTTAAATTTTAAAGAAAAGAAATATGCATGATATGGAGAAAAACTTAAAGCTATTAGCAAAATGAGGCATCAATTTCGAAGGAATCTCACATTGTAACAGAAGACTAGGAAATGATAAAAATATTAATGAAGCATATGATGTTGAAATCTAAGCATCTACAGGTCTTGTATCTGTTGACAATGGATACAGAGGAAAAACTGTAAATGATTTGAAATAACAAAAATAAAAAATTTCACTGTAGAGGTTGTACTAAACTATGGTCAAGCATTCATCAATTAAACATGTGTAAGAAAGATGAAATGATAGGGAAACACATAACTTAGAAGTGACAAGATATGGAAACTTCAATCTACATTTCTATTAATTTAGAGTTTCTTCAAAATTACTTCGTCAACAATCTTTTTCAGAGAGATAAAAAAGCCCTGTTGCACGATTAACTTTTGTTTATGTATCATTTCAATAGTATAAGTTTCCAAATGATCTTCATTGCTTAGTCGAAGTCTCTCCCTCCTTTGATGCTACACACTCAATACATTTCTCTAGAAAATGGACAAAGTTTCTAGGAGGTGTTGGAAGATCTTTAGTCTCAAACAGATAGAACTTTTTTTGTACCTTTGGGAACCGGTCTTCAAAACCTTGGTCAAAAAAATTGATCACCTGCAATTTTAAACTGGACTGTACCAACCATCTGTTTATTAGGTTGACATCAATTTCTTTCAATTGTAAAATTTTAGTCTGCATCTTCTTCAAACCTTCTTTGCAGTCCAACTGCTGCTTTTCAATGTTTATCTACCCCAGTGACTCAGAGCAGTCATCTCTTTCAATCCCTAATTCTTTCTTATCCAAAGAATCGAGGATTCCTTCACAATCATCTTTGATTTCTTTGACTATCTTCTTTCTCTCAGACATATTTGTTTCCCATACCTTGAGCATGATGTCTCCTGGATTTGATCAAGTCAATAGCATGTGGCATGGTGTTGGATATGACATCTCCCTCTGGGCTGAAAATCTCAGCTGTATCTTCACTCTTCTTGGGTCCCTTCTTTGGTGTCATAACTTTCGTATTGGAATGAAAACCTGTCATAGAAAAGAGGTGTATAAGCTTGGTTGGATATGACTTACTTCTGATAGAAAGAACAAGAATAAGGTTCAAAACAAAGACCTTTAATTTTCCTTTAACTCATTTTATGGTGAAAGTACTGACGCAACTGCCAATAATTTAATACCTTTAATGCAGAGAATATTTCTGAGATACGCATTTGCGTCACAAAAATCACGAGCTATCTGTTATTAATATGGCCATATTTCGGTGATTCTAAATTAAAAATTCAAAAGATCTTGTTCAATGGAAACCAAAAAATGAAAATACCTAAGAAGTTTAATTACCATTAATTGTGTTTTTAAAATGAAGTTAGTTCTTTTTAAACATTGATTTTGAGTGAGATTTCACGTTTCGGGGTTTTGGGGATCTTTCTTACACGAGGTATGTCACCACTAAACCCCGAATCCTGAAATCGCAATGAGATTAGTTTAGGCCTTAGCTTTGGTATTAGTAATTTAATTAATCAAGATCAATAACTAACTTCCATTTTTTTGGGAAATCGGGGATCGAGATTTCGCGATTCGATATGTATTGAAAACGTATTGCTCTGAGTGAACCCAAATCCTGAAAGGTTAAAAGATTGTTAATTAACTCCTTTAGGGTTTTAATTTATCGCAATTAAAAGTACTTTATAGAACGTGCGTCGGGACTTTAAAAAACACTTGAGTTTTCTGCCCTTTATTGTTAAAAAATAAAAATAAAATAAATCCATTTCAGGATTTCAGTACCAGGCTTTTGGAACTGATAGCACGGATTATACCTTATGAAGAGTTGAATCATGGAAAAGAAAAGTTTTAGTCTTAGAGATAAAAAACTTTAAGACCTGGTTTCAACAGGGAGAATGACTAAAGTTACAGTTTTGACCCCTGAGGGTAACAAAGGGACAAACATCTCTATTGGATGAAACCTTTACCCTGGCGACTCTAGTCAAAAAGACCAATAGCACCAAGTAGCACGGTTCGGGAACCCTGGCTCTGAAGACGATCTACACCAGAGAAAATCCTAACCCAAGCCCTGTAGAGCCTGTGTGTGACCCCGATAAACTTCTGTGCAGGACTAGAGAGCAAGCGTCAGACCCGTTCTATTACCTGGACAGAAGCCTGTCCTTACCCAAAGACGACATGAAAAGCATTGACGACCTTGAGTTTGACGCATTATTTGAGAAAACCTTGTTCAAGTCTAAGTTGGAAACCAGCTTGGACGAGGTAGTTTTCGACCAAAAGAGATTCCAATCCCTGATACCTAATAATATCCCTCAAATCCTCAACCCTCCTAGATCCATGGATGCCAGATTCGCCCCCCTCGTTCTACCAGCCCAACTGCATGATTTGCCCCAAAATTATAGCTAGATGATTAAGCTCTATAATGTTGAAGGGAACGTTTCATCCCAGAGGCATATGGATTGGTTCAATGATTTCGTCGAGCTAGAGGAGGTAGACTATGCAAACACAAAAAATGACGTTGTTCGCATGGATCCTTTCGGGGGAGATGAGGAAATGGTTCAAAGCCCTCCCGACAACAAGCATTTGAGACTTTGTCGCGTTCGAAATGTCTTTCATTACTAGATGGGGAGACAATAAGAACCCTTTGTAGATTTTTATGCAATACAATAATATGAAGAGGGCACCGGAGGAGACGGTGAAAGAATTCTCAGCCAGTTTCATGAGTTTTTATAACTTTATTCTTGTAGAATTTCAGCCGCCCCCCGGGGCTGCTAGTTGTGATACACTGACTCCTTAGATAGTGATTTCGTCTTGTTGTTGAGAGAAAGGAGATCAACAAATCTATACACCATGATGAGCGACGCAATCGAAGTCGAGGTAAACATGATGGGGTTGAGGAATATCAAATAGATATTCAAAAGAAGTGATAAGAAACCCCAAGGGGATGCACATCCATCGACATCTTGGTCGTCAGACGAAAAATTTGACTTGATGTTGAAGACGATGGAAAAAATGATGGAAAGAATGTCCATGGGAAACAGACCTGCTGCCCAAGAATAGCATGATCCCCAGCCCAGAAATCAGAAACTCAGAAGGGGTCAAGTTCCTCAGATCAAACAGAGGGAGCAGAGAGACCATGGCGACCAACAGACAAGGCCTTTGTTCCAAATCAATTACGCGTATGAGGACTTAGATCAGATGTCAAATACCAAATGTATTTTTGTGATGGAAAGAACGTGTACGTGTTTTAAAAAAAGGGTGAACATGATCAATACATGAGCGAAAACAACAATTTTGTGCTGGAAACCAATGTTGCACCGTTTTTTGAAACGGATGATGCATTGTCTTGGGAAATGGAAGAATTCAGGACAGGTTATCACAATGCCATTATGTAGTTCCAAAAGAAATAAAACCTCATAAGCAAAAGGGTGCATGTGAAGTCTCAACAGTCAAACCCCATCAGAGAGCCTCGGTAGAAAAATCCCTCAAGGAAACCCCCGATAGATACCCCTTCCAAAATCTTACCAAATCCAAACAACTCGACTAAGGATGCAACTGAAAAGGCAAAGTCAAAGGAGGAGGCCACAAGGAAAGCACTGGAAACAAGTCGAGAAGCGTGTGGAAAAGTGGTAGAGAAGGTTTTTCCCCCCTTTAACTTCGAGCATGAAATGCCCAAGATCAAAATCTTTGTCCCTTTTAACGAACTTATCATAAAGGGTTAATATCGAGAGAAAATTATTAAAATGCTTAAAATGGGAAAAACTCTTAACACTTTGAATGTCTAAGATGATCATCCTGCCATTTTTTTTGGTTAGCCAGTAGAGGATACAAGCGATACTGAGGATGTTCCCCCATTCTATATCAGTCTTAAAGTCTATGACATGACCCTGCATAACGCCATGCTAGACTCCAGTGTGTCACACAACCTCATGCCAAAGGTAATCGTGGACGAGTTAGGTTTGGACATAACCAAGCCCTATAAAGACCTTTTTTCTTTTGATTCAAGGAAATTCAAGTGCTTGGGTCTCATCAAAGACTTGGTCATGTCACTGGCCCAAATCCCTTCAAAGAACATGGTTATGGATGTGGTCATGGCAGACATATCCCCTAAGTTTGGCATGCTACTATCCAGGTCGTGGGATGCGAAGTTAAAGGGGACTCTACAAATGGACATGCCATATGCCACCATTCCTATCTTTGGCCAGGATAAATGGTTATATAGAGAAGTGCTACTGAAATACATGGTAAGCAGTAAGATGCAACCAAATAACCATCCTATCTACTCCGTTGACACTGAGGTCAGCTCCTCCATATTCTACAATGACCTGAGCTTTGAAGAGGAGGAGTTGATAGCCATCATGATCGTCGATGAGGAATTTGTGCGACAAGCAGCAGAGGGCGTCGACCCAAAGAACCGCATGAAAAATGAGATATGGAACATGAGTTTCGATGGCGCTGTCAGTAAGGAAGGAGCAGGACCCGACGTATGGATAAGTCTGCCCAAGGTGGGCACAAAACTCTGTTCGTACAAGCTCGCTTTTGATTGTACAAACAACATGGATGAGTATGAGGCATTGATTTTAGGCCTGAAGGTTTTGAAATAATTAGGTGCAAAGAAGATAGAAGTGCACAGAGACTCCTAACTAGTTATAAACCAGGTGAAAGGCATATATCAATCCAAACACCCCAGGTTGAGAGCGTACAAAAACCTAGTGCTGGACCTCCTCGAAGAATTCTCGGAGTATAATCTATTGGCGATCCCAAGGGGGAAGAATCAAATCGCTAACACATTGGCCACCTCGGCCTCAGTTTTCAAAATTCCCATCTTTCCCAACAGAAAATACAATATCGAGGTCAAACAAAGGTCATCAGTTCCTGATAATATCAAATATTGGCAAGTGTTTGAGAATGACAAACAGGTGGAGAGATTCCTCCAAATGAGCGACGAGTTTGATAACATTAACATTGATGATGAGTGTTGTTGTGACGAAGATGAGAGCGCATATGCACACAGAGATGAAGACCATTTCCATAACCAGATAGCAGGAAGAGACATAGTACAACTAAAAAATAATATCATCCCGAAGGGGTTAGTTCCGCCGGAAAAGTTGTTTGATGAAAACGACATGGCTAGAAATCCCAAGATCACTGCAAACGATGAGGATGTTGAAGATTGAAACATCAGGACTGAGGAGAACTTGAAAATAATCAAATTGTTGAAAACACTCAGTCTAGAGGTCAAGAAAGACTACATCAAGCTCATGAAGGATTTCCCTGATGTTTTCGCTTGGAGTAATGACGACCTGAAGGTGTACGACACTAAAGTGATTCAGCATGTCATCCCTCTCAAAGAAGACCATAGGCCTTTCAAATAGAATATGAGATAGATAAATCCCCTACTGTTGTTGGTGATCGAAAAGGAGGTAAAGAAACTCTTTGAAGCTAAAATTATCGTTTCTTTAAGGTTTTCAAAATGGGTGGAAAATTTGGTACCTGTAAGGAAAAAGAATGGTGAAATAAGATTGTGTGTGGATTTTGGAAATTTAAACAAAGTGTCCCTTAAAGACCACTACCCACTCCCTAAAATGGACTATATTCTGCAAAAGTTGGTGGGGTCCTAGAAGATATCCATGCTGGATGGTTTTTCAGGCTATAATCAGATCATGGTCCCCCGGACGACAGAGAAAAGATGACCTTTACGACACCATGGGGGACGTTCATGTATGCCAAGATTCCTTTCGGATTGATGAACACCGAAGCTACCTTCTATAGGGAAATGGACATATCATTTGTTGATGAAAAGGATAATTTTATTGTGATCTATCTTGATGAAATCGCAGTGTATTCTGACTCCGACGAACAACACCTTAGGCATCTGAAGAATTTTTTCCAGAAGTGCAAGAAATTTGGCATATCATTAAATTCAAAAAAATCACATATCGGGATGAAAGAAGGGAAGTTGTTGGGGAATATCATCTCGAAGGAGGGTATAAAGATAGACCCCAACAAGGTTGAAGGAATACTTAAAATCGACACTCGACACAGTAAGAAGGAAGTGCAATCCTTCCTGGGAAAAGTGAATTTCTTGAGAAGGTTCATTTCGAACCTGGAAAAAATTATAAAACATATCACCTGCATGCTTAGAAAGGGAAATGAGATCAAGTGGAATTCAGAAGACAAGAAATCATTTGAGGATATCAAAGTAGCACTAACTAAAGCTCCTGTGTTGGCCAGTCCAAACTTCACAAAGGACTTCATCTTGTTTTCATTCGCCTCAGAGCATACAATTGATGGTGTGCTATTACAGAAAGACGATCAGAACTTTGAGAAACCTATAGCCTATTTTAGCAAGATGCTCAGATATTGTCCACTAAGGTATGACATTATGGAGAAACAAGCATGCGCCTTAGTAAAATACATAAAGCAGTTCAGGACATACATATTACACTTCCATGTTATTTCTTGCGTGCCCAACAACTCAGTCAAGGATATCCTGACTCAACCTGACCCTGAGGGGAGGAGGGGTAAGTGGATAGCAGCCATGCTGGAATACAATCTCGAAATCAAGCCCATGAAATTGATTAAAGTTCAGGGCCTTGCAAATCTGATGGTGCATTTGGACTATGACGTTGTGGGGATCAACTTCATCATTGATTTGTTAGAGAATCCTCAGGAAGAAACAATTGTGCGGGTGTCTTAGGATTTCATTGATTCATCGTGGTATACAGACATCATCTACGTGCTGAGAAATATGCAAGCTCCTCTGGGTCTAAGTAAGACCAAGGCCATATTTTTAAATCTCAAAGCGGTTAAGTTCTGCATCCTAGATAGTTCACTATACTGGAAAGATCCCGGAGGGATATTGCGGAGTTGTTTCCTGGAAAATGATGCTAAGCAAGCTATCGAAGAATTTCACAAAGGCGACTACGGAGGACATCACTACTGGAAAATCACTGTGCACAAAATCCTAAGAGAGGGTTACTATTGTCCTACCATATTCGCATACATATACAAAGAAGTGTCCAGTTGCCACGAGTGTTAGATTTTCGATGGAAGAAGAAAGCTGCATCCCCTGCCACTAAAGTCGATCTCAGTCAAAGAACCTTTCATGCAGTGGGGTTTGGATTTTATAGGGGAAATAAATCCTCCATCCTCAGTGCAGCATGGATGGATATTCACGACCACAAATTACTTCACAAAATGGATAGAAGCAATCCCCATGAAGAAGGCTACTGATGCAGTCATTATCCAATTTTTGGAGACAAACATACTATCGAGATTTGGATGCCCTATCAAGATCATAATAGATAATGCGGTCGCATTCAAGTCCAAGAAGATGGAGAAGTTTTGTTAGGATTACAATATAACCCTGGGGCATTCTACATCGTACTACCCACAAGGAAATGGGTTAGCATAATCATCAAATAAAAGCATGACCAGGATCATCAAAAGACTCTTGCAAGACAACAAGAAGTCCTAGAATAAAAAGTGTATTTATGCGTTGTGGGAAGACTGGGTTACCACCAAGAAGTCCATCTCAACATTTCCATTCCAGATTGTATAGGGTGTAGATGCAATTTTCACTACCTCACTAGGGTTTGCTATCAAAAAGTTGTTGCAAGAGTAGGAGGACGAGCCAGATGACATGCGGAGGAGAATAAATCAGCTAGTTCACAGACATCAGATAAGGGAACAAGTGTACAATCGATCACAACTCCACAAGGAGAGGATGAAGAAAACCTTTGACAAGAATTCTAAGAAAGAGGATTTTCATTTGGGGTATCTGGTGTTGAAATGGGACGCGAGGAATGAGGATAAAGGAAAGCAAAAAAAAATCGATAATCTTTGGACGAGTCCATTCAAAATCAGTGCATATCGTGGAAATAATTCTTATTTTCTAGAAGAACTAAATGGAGAGTGCATTGGTTGGAGGCCTATAAACGGAAGGTTCCTCAAACACTATTTGGTGAAATAAAATCCGTTAAGTCACAAGTCATTGTAAATAGTCATTTTATTTTTGTGTCGAGTCAGTATGTCAGCAGAAAATTGAATCCTGAAGTGAAGGCCCTGAGTTTATGTTGAATCTTTTAAAAACTGCATCGATAGGTTTAGGTTGTGCTTTGTTTTTCATATTTCAGTGTCTAAAAGTCGAATAAGGCCTAATGGTTAGGAACCTAGTCTATTGTTCTTTTCTACCTCGTTAGGAGGATAGCATCCTCGTTGGAGCCAACTGTTAGTGCCACCATTTTTCTTTTCGGTTAGGGTCGATCTTAGTCGAGTCATGACCTGTGTGTCAAAGCATGTGAGTTCAAGTATTTAAAAACAAAGGGGTCGAAGTCAGCAAGTGTCTAGTTGGCCCTTGGATTCGAGAAGGGATGTCAGAGTCAAAACATGCATAAATAGTACGAGTTTGTTCCCAAAGAGTCGGGTCCTGTCAAAAAGGGAGTTTCTACATTCCCCAAGTCGAGAAAAGTTGTTAATGGAAGTCACATCGGCAAGTGCAGTGATCATCATCAGCTCATTATGAAGGTTGGAAAAAGAAAAATTGTGGCATTCGTATCACGTATGCCCTATAACCATTATCAATTGTATTTTACATGCGTGGATGTGCTATAGAAAATATGCAGTTCGTTTCAAAACATCCAGTATCCATGAATTAAGTGTTCCTTGGCATGATTCCACCTCCCTCCTGCCCTGTTATAAATTCAATATTTTTTGCACGCATTCTATTCTCAAATCAGGCTTATGTACTGTGTGTAGAATTCTCTCGCAAGCCCGGGTTGAGAAACATTACTGCCTTGGTCCCATGCCTAATCTGTCATGCACAGGATAAGTACGATTGGTGCCATGGCAGCCTCCCAAAGGATAAGGAGGAGTGTGTGAAGAAGCAGAAGCGTTGGGACTAAGCCCCAGATCTTAACATTGATCAACGAAGATCTGTAGGTTAGAGCATCCTTCGAACAATTCGAGTGCATGGAATTTTGCACAAAAAATCAAGGATTCAATATAAGACTAGCACAGCAGTTTGCACTCAGTTTCGATGGATCCTGCGCAGTGATCTCTGATGTCATTTTTCGAGTAATCGAGGAAACTGTGTCAACCGCAACAGAGATCCCTCCGTGCGGCGAGAGATGGTCTAAGGGCATTCCCTTGGACACACAATGCTATGAATATTTCATCATACGGGATTGTTTAGGATGAAAGGGTGAGGCAGGCGTCTCGAGAAGATATTTGCAGGAACCTTTCCAGAAACTGCTTAGAGTAATTAGGAAATATTTCACCTGTGAAGGGAGGTTCAACAGGATACATTCACACCACATTAGATTGTTGATGCACTTCATAGGAATGAGACCATTAAATATACCCTTTTTCCTACACCAGAGTATCTGGGAGATGGCGAGCAGCACTCAAGCCAAAGTGGATTAATCGAAAAGGAAACTCTCTCCTGTCTCGCTTATTAAATTGTTGATAGTTGAGGAACTAAGACGATTGGGGAGAAACTGGGATTCGTTCTTGCTCACAGCGGGCTTCCCCAAGGATAAAAAAGGAGATCTCTCTATATCTGTGGAAAGGGTAATACCACACCACGTGGAGGCTGGAGTGGAAGAGACTGCACAGGAAGAAAAGACGTCGGAATCCATGTCCCCCCAATAGCCAATACCCTAGAGAAGGGGTAGGCCAAAGAATAACAAGGAAACTGGGGAAGATCGAGTCCCAAGCAAACCGCGCACAAGGTCGGCAGCTGAAGAATTACTTATGCACGTTATTCGACTGGAACCTATCAAATTTACGAGTCGATAAAACTAGAGCAGAACAAGGAAGATAGATATTCAAGGAGAAGATGTTCAAGGGTCGTCCCAACAGCTGAAGCAGGTGCAGCTCTCCATCGTCGAGCTTTACCAGGAAAATAGGGAATTAAGACGACAGTTAGCAGCAAAGACCCTTGAAGTGTTAGCATCACAAGTCCATGAAGGAAACATTATGTGGCTTAAGAGACAACTCAAAGATGTGCAAGATACAATCGTACAGTTATGTGAAACACAGAGGCTATCGAAATAAAGGAAGGAAAAGCATCTCAAAGAATGTGAAATGGTTGGGGAGAAAGTCTGTTCAAACCTTTCCAGCACGCATAAGAAGCATGATTAAATAACTTTGTTTTTTGTATTCTCAAACGTGGCATGGATCTCGACAGTTTTGAAGAAAGTGTTTCCCTTGGACGGTTTTGTCATTTTGGTAATGACTGCGACAGTCAGTAGTCACTTGACATGTATGCACCTTAGCAAATGAGCAGGCAACTGAAATCAAAACCATTACAGTGGATGGAAAAAATCTAACAGAGCACTTGATCATTCTGATATCCTGTCAAAGGAAGGCAACAACACATCACTCTCCCCCATGACTAGACCTTGTTGATAACCGAACCCCCGTGGCAAAGACAAGTGGTAGTGATGTGACCAAATACAGTTGTTTTCTATTTTTGGAAAGAGGTCATACGAAAGGTCATTGAACGAAAGACGACCAGTTTCCTAGATTCTAGGGATAGTAGCTAGAGAGCAAGGAAGCCCAAGCGACACCCTTGCCTATATATTTTATCTTTTCAATGTAAACCAGGTTGGTTGGAAAAATTAGTATAGATAGTGACTATTGAATGTAGTTGGAGTCTAATCGAAATTTAATGCAAAAGTATTGAAGCTTTGATGAAAAGATTATAATTTTAGTAGTCGGATTGTTTCCTTTCTTTGTGTATGTACTTCTTGTGTTCTTTATTCATATCTATTTATGTCTGAATAGGAACGTAATTTCGAACTTGGGATTCACTACACAACGCCCTGGTATTTGTGCCATTCAGACAAATTGTTTTCCTCCAAGTTAACTCTAAATTCATCTTGAGAGGTGCTATGAGTTACTTCATGTGTTTTTCTCCCCACCACACACAATGATTTTAAACTGAAGATTGTTGCTCACTTAGCCTTTATCCTCTCAAGTTCAGTCACCAAGTCATTTGTTTCCATCGTTTTCTTAAACCGACTCCATAGCCCAAGGTCTTACTCTCTTGCGCCAATAGAACTAGAAATTTATTATTTAAAGGTGTTAAATCTAGGCGACGGCTTAAATCCATATCCTGTATCGAGAGGAAGTCTCCTAAGAGAGCCCTCTCCAAGTCCGAAAGGCTAGTTTCGGGTCTAAAAGTTGGTTTGTAGGTTGCCTCTGTCATTCATTTCTCATCCAAATGAAGTTTACATAGCGCTAACATGATCAATAATATCTAGGAGTATGACATGGTAGTCAATCCATCCAAGTTGATCAAGGGTCGGGTTTTGGCCAAGTTGATGGCATAAAAAAATTTAAAAGTTGTAGGTATCAATGTTGTTGAAGACTTCTTCGAGAATGTTTTGTAAGAAGAAGAGAAGTCCCATATGATCAATCCCTACTACCATCATTTTCCTTGGTATTATGAAATACATAACCTATTGACCAAGGACCAATTCCCACAATGACTGGACAAGTTGCAAAGGAGGCCTTTAAATCTCATTACAACAAAGTATTATGTAGTCAAAGATGAGATGCATTGGAAAGATCCTAATGGCTTGCTAATCAAGTGCATGCTAGGAGATGAAGTGGAATGTCTAATTAAAAAAATTCACCAAGGTATCTATGGAGGACACTTTGTATCTAGGGAAAACACTCATAAATTATTGACATTTGGGTATTACTAGTCTACTATATTCACTAATGTCCATAATTATTTTAGAGTCTTCCATGATTTTCAGATCTCCATTGGTATACAGAAGGTCCATCTTACCCCTAAATCCTACACAATTAGAATCTTCTTTCCAACAATGGGGCCAAGACTTCATAGGAGAAATGAATCCTCCTTCCAATGGCCAATGTAGGCGTATCTTAATTTCCACAAACTAGTTTACCAAGTGGGTAGAGGTCATCCCTAGCAAGCAAGCCACTAAACAAGTTTTTATTAGGTTCTTCGAAGAAAATATCTTGACCTAATTTGTATAACCACAAAAAAATGTGATTGATAATTCCAAGACATTTAGCTCACTGAATTTGGTAGCCTTCTACCAAAAATACAATATCGTCTCGAGGCATTCCTCGAAGTATTATCTACAATGTAATGGTTAAGATGAATCTTCTAACAAAAACCTCATGAACATAATAAATAATACATTGGTAGAGAATAAAAGGGCACATGATTCCCATCTCAAATATGTGCAATGCGAATATAGAATCAACACCAAAAGGGCCTGAAGAAATCCCCTTTCTAGTTTTTATGACATGGAGATGGTACGGTATATCCAACTAGATCTACCCATGATGAAACTAATGGAGGACATAGTGGTAGAGCCAGACAAGATCCAAAAAAGGATAAATTGGTTGGTAGAGGTAGAAAAGAAAAGGGATATTAATATAAGATAAAGGAGGTCTTTGACAAAAAGTTATACCTAGAAACTTCCAAGAAGGGGACTTCGTATAATGTGGGATAAAAGGCATGAGGACCATGGCAAGAATGGAGAGTTTAAAACCCATGGCTAGGGACATATATGTTTGAATAATTTTTTGGAAAAATCCCTAATTATTTTCATTTGGAAAATATGAAGGGGAAACTGCTAGATTTCCCTATCAATGGAATGCACTTCAAATATGTCATTACTTGAGGAAGAGGTTCTAAATAAAACCTACCTTGTACTAAAGTATTTTAGGTTCCAATTTTTATTTCTATTTTTTTATTGGTTCTTTAAGCTTCGTCATGCTTTTCAAAAAAGTATGCAACTAACATTTTTTACCCCATAGGCCAAGTTTGGCTCCATACATGATGAATAAGGAAATAGTCTACTTCACCCAAGAGATCTAGTTCTTGGCACCTAAAGGAGCCATCCCACATAATGAGATGATATTATCTCTCCTAAATACCCCTACCAAAAATTTGTTTAGTTATACTCTAGAACCTTGATATCTTAGCCCTAAAATCCATCCCCTAGTGGAAATTCCTATGTTCTTCTCACCATTCCAATATGCCTCATATTCCCCCTTAGCCTCCATAAGAGAATACCTATGATAAATACCTAGACCTCTTATGAGCCTCCTTTGTACACAAGTAACCCCTTAAGATGTAATCATGGTAAGATTGGTTAAGGACATGAAATTGTTGAGTATGGTATTCTAAGTAATATATTGGCTAAAATAACTCCCATGGAATCCATATCAACATGCAATATTCATTTGTGAGGGATAGGAGGAGTGTAATCCTAAAAGGAAGTAGAGGGGTGCCAATAGTCCATATGTATCTCACCCAAATAGATCAATGGACCACAATGGTTCACAAGGTTTACTTTCATTGAGGCCTCAAAAATTCTAAAAGGTTGCAAACACTGGATATTAATATTTATTGCTAAGATCAACAATCCATATCTTCTCATGGGGAGGCATGCTAAATGGGGATTGGAGGAAATTAAAGTGAAACAAAAGATTGAGATTTACCTTGCTAGATGAGATCAACTACTCACAATGCATCACAAGGAGGAAGTTTGATCAAGGATCAGAAGGAACTAAAGTGCCATGAATGGCTAAGATATACAACACCCGATGGGATCAATGTTCTAGGATTATCTATATGGATTGGTCTTTTGGGAGTTCAAATATGAATAATAACACCTTGAATGGCTAAGATTTTTCTTTCTCATCTAGATCCATGGCTTGGTATGCACCACGAGTAATGAGGGGAATGAATAATTTGATGAAGTTAACTATTGTAAAGGTCAAGATATCATACAAATCATGAGATTGATGGTCCACAAGAATTCATGGCCAGGAACCTCCTTGCTAGTGTTAAAAATGGCAACACAAAAACTAGAGGGTATACACCCACATAGAATCAAGGATCTCCCCTAATGCAAGGATTCCATTGGGCTCCCAAGGATCGAATCCTCCTCACCAATAAAAAGTGTCTTTCCATGAAAGAAAAAAGTGATGGAATAATTATGTGCTAACCATTTGGAACAATATGCAAAGTTAAGGGTTGCACAATGTTTTGTTTTGTCATTTAGCCATCCATAGTGCATAGAAGAACATACTCAATAATTTTAATTCCTTAACCAATAGTTTAAGTAGAATAAGATTTGGTGATTATAAAAAATATTAAATTATATCACTATGCCATCATCTAAAATTAAAGCTTACCACCTTTGAATTCATTATCCTTTGGTCTAAATCAAGTGCTTTCTTTTATTGGTTGATTTTTATCTGCAACACCATTGTATCTTTTTTTGTTTCTGAGTTTTATGTACACTATGTTGAAGGATGCTAAAACATCCTCTAGAGAATCCTCTTCCCAACCCACCAAATTTTACTTAGATATAAGCATCATGTCTTCTCTTAATACACCCTCCTTCAATGATGAATTCATAAGAGTCATCACTCCCAAACTTAGTTATGTTACCCCCTGCTGCATATGGCTAATTTGTGCAAGGGCAAGGTAAATCCCCTTGTTATGCCTCTATTATATCATAGTATGTTGTCCCTAACACTTACATATTCCCTAATTTCATGGAAATATATGATGAGAATTATAATTCTTCCACCTACTCTCTCATATATGTAGACAACAAAATGGAGATTTTCTCAATCATAGCCAAGTCTATCTCCATTATGTTAGAAACCTCCATAGGTACTACACTTGTGTCCCCATAAGTGAATAAAAATAGGTATATTCACATGTTTGATGAAAAACAAAAAGTGATTTATTGAAATTATTGCACAATCAAGGCCCTACTCAAGTCTCATCCCCCCCATTCAAAACTAAATTTTTTCCTAAGTGGGTCCAAGAGTCCATATCCCTTTTCACCCTTATCCTGGGAATGGATGACAATTCCTTAGTAAATGAAGGCATGCTAGCTATATTATATCTTTTCGATAGCTTCCCAACCCCCTTTTTTAGGTATTCCTAAGTCATAGCCATTGATATGAGAAATCAATTGGTCAACTTTAAAGCTAACAAGTTGTTTTCTACCCTTCCTACTTGGTGTACCAATTTATTTTCTATCAAATATCCTCTTTGTCTCACCTAGGGATACAATAGTTCCAAGATGGAAAACTCACCAGGTGTATTGATTGGTTAACAGGGGTCAATAAGGGAAAATAGGGTTCCTCCATGTTATATTTCATAAACAAGTTCATGTACTCTACATTCACAATCATAACATCGAAAGAACTAAAAATAATGCTTGAGAAAATCTATCCCTACCTACAATTGGTTGATGAACACATGAAGGGTGACTAGTTTTAGAGGGATGGTTTTATTGTAATCAAGATGTATGGGGTGGAATATATTCCTTTTAGACTCCCCAAGATCCTTACACCAATCATTTTTGTGATAGAGTATGTCAATCAATTGGTGGAAATTAATGAAGCTCATTTTTTTGAATCCAAGAAGAAGAGTCACATTAACTATCACATTGTTATGAGAGGTTATGATTATGTAGACAATAAAGGTGGTAGGGAGGCTACCAAGATCATTAAAATATTGGATATCCCCTAGGATAATCCTTGGAGGTATGATCCCCATTTCACTATATATGTAGAAAAAGGGAAATAAGAATCCAAGGAATAATGACCA
>JZKD02S2049270.1:79403-100223 GCA_000966675.3 Picea glauca
TACTAAAGTTGTCTCCCTCCTTAAAGAGAAGGAATACATGATTAAATCCTTGGAGAGAAATTAGGCAACATTGATTTTTTCCTTTATCTCGGTAAATAGTGGAAGAGAAGAAAAAAATGACTTGTGAAATTGTATGAGGAATGAAAATGATGTCCTTAAGACAAAATAATTATCCTTGGAAGAAAGGGTGGTATTTTTGAAAGTTGAGTAAGTTAAGGAAACATGAATTTCCATGTAGTTGGATGAGGACCATGAGAAAATAAAGACTTTGTATCATGAAATCACTAAGGTGAAAAAGGATAGGGCCTCCTCCTTCCATACTGATATTCTTGCAACTAGAAATGATAACATGGTGTAGGTTCAACAAAAAATTGAACAACTCTTCAAGGAAGTTGATGATTGGAAAGTGAAGCACCAAGAGAGTTTGGTTAAGAAAACCGATGCCCAAATATTGGATGATAGTCAAAGGGATATTTAAGGAAGTAAAAGAAGAAGTTGGAAGAAATGCATAAGAAGTGGCATGAGGTGAAGAAAGAAGTAACACTAAAAAATGAAAGGGAAGTATGGAAGACTAGGTATGTAGAATCCTTGGCAGAGGATAAATTATAGGTGACCATGAAATTCATCAAAAGTACAATTGAAGCTACATTATCCATAGGTATATGATGGGTTATTGAAGACAACTAGTGATGGGCTATCAAATGTGATGGACAAAGGGGGAATTCCCTCACCTCTAAATGTTTTCAATCAATTTCACACTTCAATAGAAACTTGAACCGTCATAAAACATCTTGTCATATCTACAGAACCCATCAATCATATAGAGAAGACAAAACATGAAAAATCATTCAAGATTTTGAGAAGAGGCAAGGTAGTCAATGGAGGGAGGTGGAAACAACTTAGCACAGTCTATGAGTTTTCCACAAGGAACCATTTACAAGGAGTACCATCAGAACTAATCACACTTACTCAGGTGTTTATCAGCTAGCAAGTACCTTCCTAGCCACTAACACAAGCAACTTCATCATGGATGAAACCACCCTCCCAACTAAAACGAGAGATGGTTCCAAAATGGGAAAGGGACAAAAAGGGTAAGCAACCATTTATCAGTTGTAACTCCCATGTGTCTCCTTAATTTTGCAGTGTTAAGAGTGAGTTATAACCCTTATTTGAGGGTTAGGACCTAAGAGAGAAAGGATCAATTAGAAACAACAATAGATTATATTATCTATATAGGAAATCCTTGACACCAAAAGAAGCATTGGGAATTTGGGTTTCGTTGGGTTGTTTATATTTTGCGAGTCAAGTGTTATAACTATGTATTGTTCTATTGACTCCATGTGGGAGGATCTATCACATTGGTTTTGTTTTCTTTCTATCTCCTTCTCTGAAAATAGAATTGTAAGCTCTAGATTTTGGGAACGAAGCAATATATGTCCAATTCTGAGATTTTATAGTTCCCATCTATAGCCATCATTATAATTCAAAGAACTATTGATTTTATTATGTAATAAGGACTAAAACACATTGTCACTAGTGAAATAATAATAATCAAGCAATTTATCGATGTGTTGTTATGTACTTGAGTAGATATGCAAATATAACTTCAGAAATAGCTCTTAATCTCAACAAGAATAAACCAAACCATTCACCAAATACTCAACATAAGAAATGGACAAAACCTTTGAGGTAAGGCAACATCGTACAATAGATCTTATTATAGAAGGAATCAACTCATGTTCACTTACCTCTTAGAGGGGCAACCTCCTAATGAGCTACCGCTCCAAATACAATACTTCTTGACTTTTGTGTTACATTGTTTGAACCTCTTTATATAGTGCTACCAATCACTTAAGAATATTCTAAAGGAGGAACCTTCTAGTAAGTCCTATTACATTTATTGCATTCACACTAGGCCTTATTTATTAAAAGTGGCATTTATACATAACAATATTTATCTACTATATTCCTCGAGGTGTAGGATAGTCGGTAACAGAGTGTGTTGTTAAGGCACTCTGTGATGTTAAAGTCACCGGTTCGAAACCTGCAGGGACAAAAAATCCATCCATGTTAAGGGTTGGTGTGGCTCAGGCCGGGTGCAATCCCTGGGTGATTTTGATGACTTAGATGCCCATGAGTCATGGTTTCTCAGCCATAGGCTAGTGTCGCAGGTCACAGACAAACTAGCAAACAAATAACAAAAATATTTATCTACTATTAATCCCCTTCAGTACCTTCCTAGGTACCCCATATTATTCACCCTAGCTACACTACATTCCATCCCCTTATGAAAGTTTTGTCCTCAACGATTGTTATGAGGGTGTAAAACCACATACCAGGGTCCCATGGATAAGTATGGACCCTAATGTTGAAGTAGGCTAGAGAACCAGGGTCCCATGTAGACGTGTTAGCCACCAAGTTGAAGTAGTCCAAGATCCACTCTAATCTAGGGTCCCATGTTCAGGTGATCACGTCAAATCCCCGCTAAAGATGTTGGAATTCAATAACTAGTTGAAAATGATGCTTCCAAGATCGACATTGGTCATGTGGATCCAAATACGTAGAGCCGACCAAAAAATCATCTACAAGTACTAAAGAATAAGAAAACTGAATAAGAGTATGTATACAAGGCTCTTGTTTGTTCTCTGGGATGTGCTCTATATAAGGTGGAGTAGAGTCTTCAAATAGAATATGAAAGTGGTTGTCATCCCAGAAATGAAAATTATCCATATACCAATCATCACAATTGTTTGTGTAATCATACCAAGAATATTTTATTGATTATATTCTCCTGTGATGTTAATGTACATGATATTCCTAATATATATCTCATGTGTTGCAAGTCTAATCTCTTCACTATTTTGAAATTTTGCTTCCATACCTCGTTACATATTTTGAAATTTGGTTGTGAGGGCTTCCATATCTCGACACAAGTCCATGAAGAGTTGAAAGTGAATATCCATTGCAAATACCACATATAATATACCAAAATAAATCTCTTAAAATCCTTTATCCAATGGCACTAATTTGATAGAAATCTGAGCACCCTATGAAAAGTTATGAGCTCTGCAGTCTCGTCGTTGTCATGAAAAAAACCCTAAAATGGTTGATTTTAAATCAACGATATCTTCACTTTCGGAGCTCTGATTTGGGCGATTTTTTTTTAAATGGGATATTTTTACAAGAGGAACTTAGACTTGTAATTTTTGGGGGAAAATTTGGCACCTCACATGGTCGTCTGCGGAAAAACCCTGAAAAATTAGCAGATTTTAAAATGCTAATAACTTCACTTCCCATACTCCTTTTCAAATGATTTTTTTTTAAATTGGTTGTTTTTTCGAGAGAAACTCATATCTACAACTAGTTTCTGCAAAATTTGCACCGTGAACTACATGAATTGTCTGGAGTGTCGTGGCCCTCTTTTTCTTCAAAAAAAATCCATAAAATAGAAAAAAAAAATCACTTTTTTCGTGGTCGAAGAAAGTGTTGATACCACTTGTTAAGTACCAAATACATGAATACAAAAACACCACAATAGATCCAAGAATAATATAGAATGAATCCCACTTTATTATTATGAAAATTCTTTAGGTAGGGTAACGCCATATGTTATTCCTTATGGAAGGAATGCACTCCTCAAACAATCCTTTCTTGTTACAATAACAATATACTTCACTGTTCTCATTACATTGCGCATACCTTCCTTACATAATACTACCTAAGAACATTCTAGAGAAGGAACTTGTTATGTGACTGATTAGATCTTTAAATATAACTTTAGAAACAACTCTCAATATCAACAAGAATAAACCAAACCATTCACCAAATATTCAACACAAGAAATGGACAAAACCCTTGAGGTAGGACAACACTGTACAATATATCCTATTAAAGAAGGGATCCACTCTTGTTCACTTGCCTCTTAGAGGGGGCAACCTCCTAATGAGATACCACTCCAAATATAATACTTCTTGACTTTCCCATTACATTGTTTGAACCTATTTATATAGTGCTACCAACCACCTAAGAACATTCTAAAGGAGGAACCTTCCAAAAGTGGAACCTTCTAGTAAGTCTTCTTACATTTATTGCATTCACACTAGGCCTTATTTATTAAAAGTGACATTTTTACATAAAAATACTCATCTACTATTAATCCCCTTAGGTACCTCCCTAGGTACCCCATATTATTCCCCCTAGCTACACTACATGTGATCTTCCATTTTCTATCTTATATTTGTGTTGCATGAAGCAATGGATCTGCATTAGTCTAGCTCATTTGATTTTCAGTTTAGTGAACTTGTTAAATGAGAAAGTAGTGTTCAATATCCTCTTATGATGCATGTTCATTTTCTTCTACACTATGTCTTATGAAGATAAAATCATGATTAAGGTTCCTTTCTATATTGGGTTAATGAGATTTTCTTTCAACATTTTCTAGTAATATTTTCCCTTTCACCATTTATAAAAAAAACAAAAAATCTTCATAGTTGTAGGGGTTATTTACATGCACCACTTTTTCTCTACAATAAATCTAGTTAGAGCTTCATGGAATAAGTTGTTCTCATGTGATATGCGAGGATAATAACTTTAATACAATTGACGACACCTCTCCTCTCGCCCAAGGACTGGATCAAATGCTTAGAATGACTCATGAAGGTGATCCTTAACATTATGCCCTAGCATGAAGACCTTGTGAGAGAAAGGAACAACCTGGAGGACAATATTATGAAGGAACTCTATAAGCACTCCTTTTACACACCAAATGTCATGCCACATCTCCATGCACTTAAATTCTCATGTCATGTTGACTAACCATCGAGCCGTTTTCATAGTGATTAAATAATATTCATATGCTTGTGAATGTAATTACATTAAAATTTCAAACCTAGTCACAACTAAGGTTAAATAAAATATTTGGTTGCAAGGCCATTCTTTAATGAACAATATCACTAAGGTTGAATAAAATATTTGGTTGCAAGGCCATTCTTTAATGCGCAATATCACTAGAAGGGTGAGGTAGAGGATATGTTTTGGGATGGTAGTAAAAAATTACAAGCATAGTTTATGAGTTATTGACATCTCTTGAATATATGCATAGGTTATGTGTTGTTGGCTTTTGTCGACTTTATTGGTCACTATTGAGCAAGGGGTTTGTTATTTTATGTTGGATTTGCTCATGATGATGAGGTGGTGGGATATTGGAAGTATGCAATTTATGGTTAGTTTTGTATTGCCTCTTTAACACAACTTCTTTTGGATAGTTGGATCGAGACTTTATTGATTTTTAGAACTTATTAACAACACGTCCCTAACATATTTGTAGGAAATAAGTTTTGGGGGATGGGTCAAAGGTATTGTCTTGGCGTTTTGGTTGTTCAACTCTTCATCAAGGCAACCTTTGTAACAATTAAGTAGGGTTTGTTGTTACTTAGGTCTATGTCCTATTTTTCTTTGATCTACAATACATATAATGTTATGTTGTATTATGTCGTGGCAATGATGATGTCACTTCGTAGTTGTTGGTGATTGACTAGTTACATGTAAACATTAAATGTGTAGATGTCTTTGTTCTTTCCTGCATTGTTGTACCTTTGGATGGACACTCTAATATGGTATGTTCATTATAATTTCCTTCTACTTCATTTATGCTTTCATCATATTTTGAAGACATTGATGTTGTGTCTTGAGTTTTCTTTGTATTGTTGGTCAATTTATTTGGGTTGTGTCCTGGCTTATTTCCTTTCCATTTTCAATTGGAGGGTCGTTATTATTCTAACGTAATATAGTCTTTATTGTAGACATTTTGGCATTATTTTTTGGTGGGAAGGTTATTTCGTGTGCTTTTCTTTCTTTTTTCCCTACCAATTTTCCTTTCCCTTATCTTTGATTTTAAACCATTTTCAAATAGGGGATTAGGGTTAGTGTCATTTTTAGTATGGGTTGGACTAATCACTCAATAGTTTATTATTTATTATTCCACCTCTCCTAAGATGGCCCATCATTTTTTTGTGGGCAATATGTTGCTTTTTGATAGCCTTAGCCTTGATGCTTAAGGGACAATCCCCATGAATTTTGTGTCGAACACTGATATCTTTGTGATAGGTGGTTGCTCAACAACAAAAATTAACACAATATCATTTAAGACAAGTTAAAGAGAAAGACGATTTCCTAGATGGTATATTGTTAGGTGACTTTCTACCGTCAAAAGGTATATTTTAGAGGAATCTAAATTATGTTATAGTGTGTAACCATGATTAGGTGAGAATTTCATCTCCTTAATATTGCAATGTTAAGGTAATTTAGCTCAAGAGGCGGAGGAGATCAAAATGCTAGTGTATGCCACGAGTGTTATTTTTAAAAAAGTTGCAAGGCAATAGAGTGTACTCCTTCTGACAGTTCCAATGATGATGATGTAGGTGACTAGTGCTCCATATGGATTTTTATTGACTTGTGAAGGTAGTGAAGTGCCATGTTATTCAACCCTTGGTGAAATGCAAGTGAAATTCAATGTTCCTTTCTCTACATGATAGTTATTTATGCTCAACATGAAAGCATCAGTTGTGGATTATTGGGATCATACTAGTAGAACTATGTTTCAAAACTTGTTGTTGGGTTTACATATATATTTGTTTGAGATTAAGGAATTTTTAGTCATCTGAAATCCCCATACACAGTTCAAAGCCATGGATTGTATCTATTGAATTGTTGATTTGGTTATTTCTGTGTTACTATAAATTTGATCGTATCTATTTCGTAGAAAGAAAGAAAGAAAAAAAAAACGCTTCACTCAAAGTTGAAATTGCACTAATTTCACATTTTCAAATAGACAACTTAGCATCACATCTAACACAAAATGTAAAAGTATGGATGCAATATTTATGCACTTGTCATGGATTGACATGGGCAAGTAGACACTACAAGTTCAGAGCACCTAGGTCATGTTTTTTTAATAAATTAGATTAATGTTGCATATGTACCCCCTTAAATTTGGCCAATTTACAATCCAATGTTTTATGTTTGTCATAATTTGCACATGGATAATTAAAATAAGCCATATTTTTTTAAATAAACTAAATTTATTGAAAAAAAATGTTGCATATGAAATCCAACACACACACACACACACACACACACACACCGAAATAGAATTTATATTAAATAAAAAAACCTGGAGTTGAGGCAAGCAATGAATTACATAGTGTTGGTTCATAGAGTCTTAAGCAAACTTGAGCATTTATTTGAGGTTACAAAAGAAGCTTACAACATATCAAAAGGTTGATGGAGGTTGTAACAAAACTAACTACATTCCAAAATTTCTTGCGTGAGAAAATTTTGACAAATTGCTTACAGAGAAAAATACAGAAACAATACATGTCCAGATTGGATTACGTGTTCATCTTATTGTTACTGTTGACTTTGCTACTGAAGGAGGTTTTTTCTTCTTAACTAGTGTAGTCCAAGCTTCCTTTGTTTTCGATAAATTCAGTGTTGCTCCCTCCAATCTTGACTTGCCTTGATATGGAGGTTTTGGTTGTTCTAGAGTCTCCACCTCTTTCGCTTGGTCCGCCCAGGTCGAGGACTAAGCGAGGTTCCTATTTCTTGGTCTATATCTGGGGGAATAGAAAAATTCTTTTTCATCGAATCCCTTGGTACTACATTTTTCTCTTTTGATGCTTCTTGGTCCATATATGAGGGAATGATAATTTCCTCTTTTATTGAATTTGATGTTTCCACATTTTGCTCATTAGAAGAGATGACCATGTTTTGGCTCAACCATGGGCATGTCTGACTCATCTGTCTCATCCTTGCAAATCACTTGATGTTCTACCTTGGTGCCAACCCACCAAGTTGACTTACGTTGGTGCTTCCTAGCTTTCCTTGGCCTTTTCGGGAAATGCCATGCCAAATGTCTCATTTCAAAATAGACTCTGTAGCGAAAATAAACATCTTCATAATCCAACTTTTGATACCAAGAGTAGTTTTCACCTGTCAAGGTTATTTCATCCGGAAACCCTTTGTTGAAGTCCATTTCAACACATATTCATGCATATGTAGTGATATTGTATTCCTTTGTTTCCTCGCTTATGTAGTAGTATTTTCCAAGGCCATGGAGGGTAAACCCCAAAGACATAGAGACAAATTTGGAGGTCTAACCCAAATCGGAGCCATGAATAGGGAATCCATCAATGGGTCAAAGGATGGGGTCCAAGGTTCATGCATAATCTAGATTTCCCCCAAAACCAAGGGCCTGATATTAAAATAAAATCCATGTCTTCTTCAAGTTCAAACACTACAATAAAAAATCCCTTAGCACAGGGGAAAATAAAAGCTTTGTATTTTAACTTAGAAAGCCATGACCCTGAGATCCTAACAAGGTGAGGCCAAAGACTATTGAATCAACATACAAGTGCAATTTTGTCGTAAAGGGATGCCATAGAGACAACATCTTTCCCTAATGAAATATAAATAGCTAGAGCCTCTTGGACCATCAAAAGATTAGAAGAACTTGAGACATTCTTTACAATATCTCTAAAAGAAGCTTTACCTAGATTTCCATTGGAAGGAAGAGGGTTAGATTTGCAACCAAGATCCAATCTAGCTCCCATGGAATTCACACAAGTTCCAGGATCACTAGGGGACGCGTCCATCACCAAGGGAGCCACCACCATGCTGGAAATAGAATCATCAGGGAGAGAGGCACCACACAAAGCAGTCGCCGTTGTTGGAGAAAAATAATAGGAGATTCTTCTGAAGTAGAGAAGGTTGAACATCACCATGCCAGGATACCAACAAGATGAAGATGACCTATGTGCATGGCTAGGGTGGAACCCTAGTTGGCATCGCCATTGTCAAGGGTTTCTTATGGGGTTTTCTGCCATCTGAAATCCATCAAATATGGCCAATTTCTAGTCCAAGGTTTTATGTATATTGGAATTTGAACTTTGATAATTAGCATGGTGATGCCCACTCTCAAGCACTAGATCAACACAACTCGAGTAATACCTAACTTCTTGTTGAAAACATTCATCCCCCCACCCTTTTTTTCCAATCATAGAGTAAAATAATGTGGCATTGTAGTGGTAGGGATATTCACCATGGTAGTAATACATCTTAGAAAGTGAAAGAGGATGTTTTTAAGAATATACACCTCAAAAGTTAGCTTTCAAATTGGAAATAACTAACATCTTTGTTTCACAATTCTTATCTATGTGAAATTATTCACACTATAAACCTAGAAAGAGTTTAAGATAGAGAGTTTGTATAGAATGTATTGATATAAACTTGGAAGAAAAGTAAGGTTGCAATGGTTGAGTCAATGACGATGAACTGCCCATAAAATATTCAAATTTGGTTCAAGAGCCTACCTTGCTACCTTGCAAAAGATCCACTAAGAAAACATTTCACTCAAGCTAGAGAAGTAAGAATCGCCAAAACCATAAGAACCTTGGAGAGATGATGTCATAAGTAAGGGTTTGTTAATTTCATGATATAGGAAGAAGCCTAGGTTTCTATCAAATATTTCCAACCTACCTATAGGCTATATGGACATTTGTAAATTGTATTCTGGCATGCATTACATAAGTCTTTGATCCGGATTTTATGAGCAGAACGAAATGAATACAAATTATTAAAAGATGCTTAACACAAAATAACAGAGATACAATAAAACTGGTTTTCTATTCAATAAGGAAATAAGCTGAAACTATAAAATGCAGCGGAAAACAAGCTTGTTGGAATGGTGGCGACTTATCTATGAGAAGAGATGTGACGACTGTGCTCATTAGCAAGAAGATGATTACAATGAGGCTCTGAAGGCCTTTTTACAATAAACAGGAATGTCAAAAACTCTAGACATCCAAAAACCTAACCCTAGGAGATGAAGCGCCAAAAGTCAGGTGGGCCCCGTTTGGGTAAGTTAGTACATCAACTTCCCAGGGTCGTAACTTTTGCATACGATCTCCGTTTTAGGCGCACGATAGCTCGTTGGAAAGGTATCGTCAAGGAGAGTCATTTTGGGGGCTCAATCAAAGCCTTTGGCCATTATTGAGAAGCTCGATCCCAAAAAACCTTCATTTAAGCCCTCAAAATGGCCCCGGAAGTTAATAACTGCTAAAAATAGTAAATTGTCAAATTTACCAGAAAGTTGTTTTGAGCGAGTTGGAAAAGGTAGATGGCCAACGATATCCACCTAGATCAGTCCTAACCCCTCTTTGATACAAAAAATTAGGGTAGAGAGTTTTTGTTAGTGTTTCATAGACTTACTAAAGAAGTCTTCTTGGTCTTTCCTAATGGATTTTCAAAATATGCCATAAGCCCTTTGTGTAGCATGACAAGGGCTCCTAAGAAAGGTAAGATGGCCGCCTCCTTAGAGGTCTTGAAAGATTCCCCATAATAGTGTTGCCCATGATAAATTTCTTTTTTAAAACATACTCTCTTAAGTTTGAGGACACTTTCTAATGATACTTAAGGTTGTTGTTGGTTAGTGCTAGAATATTCTCCCCGACTCTTTGGAAAAGCTCTTAGCACATCCTCCTATGTGGATAAGGTAGCCTCAATTATGGTTTTGTAACTTTAGTCTACATGGATCAAAGTGAAAGATGATAATCTTTTGAAGCACATAGTGGTTTGTAGGTTCAATGACTTGGTGGTTGGGATACGGTGCCACCATGGAAACAACCCATTATTTTTTTTAATGTTGTTTTTCTATATATATATATAACTTCCATCTTGTGTTTATACAGGATTTAAAAGTGTTACACAAAAGTACTCAGAGAATTTATGTTGGACGTTCATTCGATTTTAATATTGGTCATCTTCCAACCAGATAAATGCAGAGAAAATGAATGTGAAGTACAGAGAAAAGGAATGTTAGTAATAAAACAAATCATCTGCATAAAAATAGAAAAACCCTTGCATATTTTGCCTGTTTTAACATATTCACTGAATTTATAATAAAAACAAAGACTAAGAAAAAAGCCAAGACCATTTTCTGCTTCCTGTTAACTTCACAGCATAATATACGAAATAATCTTGTCCTTGGAGGTGATGGGCATTCATAAAACAGGAGTAGTCCCTCCCTCCCTCCATGTTAAGTCACAATCAAAAGAACGTGCAGTGCATTAATAATGGCAGTACATTCTATATATGTAGGGCTGAAAGAAAAAACGTATGTAGACTACAAAAATTAATAATGGCAGTACATTAATTGGTATTCTGGTTTCAGCATGTTTTGCGTAGAAAGGGAGGAGTGTATCGTTTGTTGTGTACCAACCAGAAGGTCGTCGGGAGTAGCTAAGGTTCATGCCCCCTCTCTCTCTCTTGAGCTTTTTAACTGACTGGCTATTGGCCAGACTGCATAAATCCTCGTTCCGAGCTATCATTTCTTCATATCTACACTTTTTTTCTCCAGAAACCCATAACTTGCGCCCCTTGTTCCCCCTGAGGCTATTTATCCCACCTTCCCAGCTCTATTTATTTTTTCTGTGGATAGATTTTGCAAATCCCATGGTCTACAGATTCTTCATTTGTGAGAGATTTTCAAGAATTACCTGGTAGCTCTCATGGCTCCTCATCAATTGAAATCTGGTAAGCCCGAATTTTGAATTCTTTTGACATCCAGTAAGTCCCAAATTTGAACTGCAACGGTTTTCTTACTTCATGAGCGTGATGGGCACTGTCAATTATAGTTGGGTATAACTGAATTGTTAACATTGTAATGAAATTTTTCAATTTAATGGGACATCATGTGTGAGCACTAGTTGAGAGCTTCTACTCCATTTCATTTCTACTGCAATGTTTAGTGATTGCTTTAGGTGGGTGAGGGATAAAATTATCTGAGGACAGCATTTGTCACTCGGTGATCATGTCATAGATAGTCATAGATCATGACCTATTTACCAACTCCAATAAGGACCACTATATCCAGTTGTGATGAACAGGGGCTTGGGAGCTACGCTTATGTGCATTTACCTTTTCTGTCTGTGAGACTACCATAGACCACTGTCTAGCCGAGGGAAACCTAGGAAGCACACCTTAGTATTGACCAGATATCAGTTGTAATCTGTGTTGATGAGCCATATTCAAGAAGCCTGATAATTATGGTAAGCCAAGATCTGTACGTTGCCAAAGCTTCAGCTGTCTGGACTAGTACATTCCCACGTGGGGTTCGAGAAGCAAATTATTTCATGCTTTTCTTGATGTTTTTCTTCCCATGAACACTCAGGAATTTAATCTAGGATGTCTAACAAAAAAGAAGACTTAAGCGAAGAGTGTTTGACAGTGATTATAAAAGACCGCAAAGAACCTTACATACATTCAGGAACTGCAATTGCACAGAGAAGAGTTGCATTCCACAGTCTGGGGTGAGGGGGATACATCAACTAGGTACATTGGGTGTATTGAATATGGACACTAGTGCAGACCTATGTAACCATGCCTGATGCATATCTTGAGTTTATGCAAATGGCCTACATATCAAATATTGGAAGTTGGAACTCCAGGTATGCAACCTTGAACTTTGCAACCTAGGTGCATATGAGACCTGAGTTGGAGATGTCTAATCTTGTAGCAAACTTTCTTTCAGTTGCTGGAATTCGGTGATACAAGAAGTTAGAGTTCCAATTGATCTAGAACTTTGATTGAATTTTCGATGATCCAGGTCGATTCAGAATTGGTCCAGATCCCCAGTGGCATTGTTTCACCATACACGGAACTTGGATCATGGTGAAATTCTGATCATCCTTGAAATTTCTGCTGGATTCTTATCAGATTGTGGTCAGAAAGAGAGTCCTTTGCTACAAGAGTAGCTTAATCTGATCCTATTTCAGGGAAACGGCCTGCATATCAAATATTGGAACTCGAGATATGCAACCTCAAGCTTCTTAACCTTGGAGAATATGAGAGCTGGTTTTTGTTGGGTTTGGGCTAGTGGTAATAGTTAGTTGAAAAACAGGTTCAGCAGCTTTGGTACATCTAGTACATCCTCAAGCTGCTAACTACTCACTTGTGGTGCTTTCTTTTGTTCAGGTGTTTGTTCTCTCAACTCTTCATCTCCTTCAGTGATTGTTATAGGTGGTGGTATAGCAGGGCTAGCTGCTGCTCGTGCCCTTCAAAGAGCCTCTTTTAAGGTAGGAACATATTCCTGATATATCAACGTTTAACCCCTCTTGTAATTCTGTATTTTGAAATGGAGCATTTGCTAGATCTGTTTTACTATTTAGTCTCTTGATGCTGCTTTATGCATGAAGGATTGGATTTAATAGAGTTATGGCAGTGCCATGGAATGTACTTATTACTATAGTTAGAACACTTCTGCTAAATGTTTACCTTTTGAATGTCCAGGTTACAGTATTAGAGTCACGGAATAGAATAGGTGGACGTGTTTGTACAGATTACTCCTTTGGATTCCCAGTTGACATGGGTGCCTCATGGTAAGCCAAGTGATATGCAACCTATAAAGGCAGGCGTGCTTGTGCTTCTACGTAATCATCCTTAATGAGTAACTAAATTTCTGCAATCTCTTCTTTTTTGTTTGAAGAAATATGAAACTTATATTACTGGAAGGAAAGCAGTTGTCTTCCTTCCACAAAGTACATAGAAAACAATCATTGCATCTATATAGCCGTTCCCCTCCCCACCCAAACAAGTATATGTTATCATTGATGGTATGATTTTATGCAGGCTCCATGGTGCTTCTCAGAGAAATCCTCTTGCACCTCTGATTGGAAGATTAAGACTCCCATTGTATCGTACCAGTGGAGATAATTCAGTTTTATTTGATCATGATCTAGAGAGGTATGCTACAAGAATTTAGATAATTCTTTCAAGTGTCTGAAAGCCTTTGGAAACCTTGTGTTAAGAACAGAGGCAGCCAGAAGTACAAGCGCTAGTTAACCTATATTGTCGAATTGATAGTTCTAAGTTCTAACCATTACTTTTGAAGGTTTTTTTTAATGTGTCTAAAGAAAATTCAAATGATCAATTATTTTAATCTTTGATTTTGCTAATCAAAATTTGCATTCTGTCTTATCATTGTTGTGAATATTAGATTGAAAAAAAAAGATCACCCAACTTTTTCGTTTTCCTATTTAATACCTGCATGCAAAGTCTGATGATGCATTTTTCTATGCAGTTCGTGACACATCAATCCTAACTTCTGAAATTTACCCGAATGATTTCTGTACCCAAGTCCATGTCTTTACGGTTCTTATTTAGCCATCATTCATGGCATTGTGGTTGCAGCTATACACTTTTTGACATGGATGGATGTAAAGTTCCTCAAGAACTTGTAACTGAAGTTGGTGAGATATTTAAAATCCTTTTAGAAGAGGTATCTATCAACTGCTACGGTGACTCTGTCTACTTATTGTGTCAAATTCTGTTTTTCAATATTTTCAATCATGGACCACCACGATGTACTGACCAAAGCTGCATTTGATTTTTCCAGAGCAAGAAAGTACTAGAAGAATGTGAAGAAGATATATCCTTGCTCAACTCTTTCACAATTGTGTGGGAAAGACGCCCAGATTTAAGGTTATCTTGTTTTAAATTCCAATAGTTTATATGCTACATAGGCCGCACTATATCACAACTATAAGATACATAAAGTACTTACATTCCCCATTGGTTTTCCAATTGCTAACTGCTTGAATCCTCCTTTTAGGCTGAATGGCCTTGCATACCAGGTTTTACAGTGGTATATGTGTAGAATGGAAGGTTGGTTTGCGACAGACATTGATAGCATATCTGCCAGAAATTGGACTGAGGTGAGAGGCCACTTTGAAATGCCATTTTCCATGTTATCTTATTTCTTGAAAATGTATTCAGGATCTGGTCTAACTAGAATGCGGAAGTACAGGAAGAGCTGCTTGATGGGGGACATGGGCTTATGGTGCGAGGGTATTCCCCTGTTATAGAGGTTCTTTCTAGAGGTCTTGACATCCGTCTTAAGCACAGGTGTATTTCATTTTCTCAAGAAGAACTTGAGTGTGGTCTACTTGTCAATCAAGGGAAGATTGGTTATCCAGGTTTTGACAGTAATTTCTTTTTCAGGGTTACAAAAGTTATGAGGCAATACTGTGGTGTAAAAATTGTTACCGATGATGGAAAAATCTTTGTAGCTGATGCTGTCATCGTCGCTCTTCCTCTTGGTGTGCTAAAAGAAAGCTTGGTAAAATTCGAGCCACGTTTGCCAGAGTGGAAAGAGGCAGCAATTGCAGATTTAGGGATTGGAAATGAGAACAAGGTCGCTTTACTCTTTGATAAAGTATGCTGGCCGAATGTTGAATTCTTGGGGATTGTTGCACCTACTATATGTGACTGTAGCTACTTTTTGAACCTGCACAAAGCAACTGGACATCCCGTTCTTGTGTACATGCCTGCAGGAAGGCTTGCGGATGAGATAGAAAAGATGTCCGATGCAGAGGCTGTCAACTTTGCAGTGTTGCAGCTAAAGAGGATTCTGCCTCATGTATCACAACCAGTAAGTTGATTCTGACAGTAGATTTGTCCTAGCTAGCTTTAAATTTCGAGATTCAATTAGGATCATTCTTTCCATGAAAATGGTCCAAGTTGCCTACTTGTAACTGTTAGCCTTATCGCTGTTTTTTTCTTTTTACAGATACGTTCTCTAGTGTCACACTGGGGTACAGACATAAATACCCTTGGATGTTACAGCCATGATTCTGTGGGCAAGCCTCATGATCTTTATGAACGGATGCGTATTCCTGTGGATAATTTGTTTTTTGCAGGGGAAGCCACAAGCACAAGTTTTCCAGGCATGGTGCATGGGGCTTTTGCCACAGGCATACTGGCTGCTGTAGAATGTAGAAGGCATCTTTCGGAACAACACAGTTATTTGAACTTGTTTCAATCTGTAATGGGGGAGCAGCTCACAGCTGAGCAAATACCTCTGCAAATATCAAGGATGTGAATATGAAGATATCATGCGCAATATAGCAGCTTTTGTAAATATTAGACTTGGAATTTTCAGGATCATGCATTTGTCCAGCATGTTCGAGCCCCTAATATTTGTCAATAGCCTAAGATCTGTAAATGCAGTTATGCTAACCCAGGATACCTTCTACTTTGATTACTGTATCCCATTGTGCATTTGAACTGTTGTAAGCATAGAGGAGCATCTCTATGCATTATGTGAGAGAGAAGTAATCTCTGTCAGTGTTGTCATGTAGCTGGCTAGCAGCCAGTTTAAATACAAGTCTTATTATTGTAGCATCTCCATATAAATTGTTAATTTCCAGGCTTGTGTCTACACCTAAACCATGCAATCTTAAATAATTACTTAATTACTTGACTGTATGGTATTTTCGCATTAAACCCCATTACTTTGTTAAATTGTTAATTTCCAGGCTTGTGTCTACACCTAAACCATGCAATCTTAAAAAATTACTTAATTACTTGACTGTATGGTATTTTCGCATTAAACCCCATTTCTTTGTTATGGAAGAGTATTTCAATTTTTCTCTCCCCTACTGGTGGTTGCATGATAGCCACCAAAGTTTTTCTTACATTGTTTGAAACTGAAGAACTTAAAAAAATTGAAATACTCAGAGAGGGTAAATCTTTCAGTAAGTAAAACGCTTCCGCGTTTATCACAAACCATAAAGAATTTACAGTGACTATGTACTGTACAAACAGTAATGTTTTTATATATCACAGCATCTAGCATCTGGACCTATTCATTACAACATGCATAAAACACCTATTATTTATACATAGATATTTCAATCCCAACTTGTGAGGAAACAACTCTTCAAACTTTATGATCGTGTGACATAAATAATAATTGTAGAAATTAATTATTAACAAGTTGTTGGAATGTTGGTAGTCACAAAATCAAGCTTGTTAAAATCTTGGTTATAATAGTTATGTTAGATCCAGATTTATAAGAGTCTGATGAACTTGATTTATAAGAAAGAGTTTGATAACTTATTTTCATTATAATTATAATTGATTATATATATATATATATATATATATATATATATATATATATATATATATATATATATATAATCAATTAAGGCGGTGGAGAGACAGATTTGTTATATATACATTTTTATGATCAATTAAGGTAATTAAGGTGGTGGAGAGACAGATTTGTCTCACCTTGTGTGAGTTACGATTGTGTGTTGTTTCTTTATTTTGGTATAAGATTAGGTAAGGGGTGTGAGGCAAGCAATGCCCAGGAAACGCTAAAGAGAGGCTGAATTCCTTGTCTAGCTATTCGTGCATATAGAGCACAGTCGTTGTGTGAATATATTAGTGGGAACAGAGAGAAGCACACGTGAGAATATAAGTTATTGTGAGTCGTCGCATGGAAGAGGAAGGTGGCTAGGAAAGGTTTGTTGCCAAAGGCGTGAAGTCTGTCATTTTTGTTCAGATCACTGCATGGAAGAGAGAGCAACCAGAAAGGAAGCCGTAGTTGCAATTGCCAAAGGGAAAGGGTCGTATGCTGGTGTCACAAGTGGGATCAGGCCCATCAAATTAAAAGAGGCCACCACCTTCAAAAGTAATCTGTCACAAAGTGAAGCCACCATTCAAAGCAAAAAACACTTGCCTTAGCCACTGAAAGTAATTCAATCATTTTTTAAGAGAATTGTCACAAGTGGGATCAGGCCCCATCAAATTAAAAGAGGCCACCACCTTCGAAAGTAATCTGTCACAAAGTAAAGCCACCATGCAAAGCAAAAAACACTTGCCTTAGCCACTGAAAGTAATTCAATCATTTTTTAAGAGAATTGTTGGTTGATTGGTCTCGAAGATTGCTGGTATTTTATATTGAGATTTTCAAAGATGTGAAATACTTTGATAGATTCCTATTTAAATAAATCAACTAAATTAGATGGGGAAAATTATGTAAATTGGAAATTTAAGTTGGATATCTTAATGGAAAGGTTAAATGTTTGGTCGATTGCATGTGGAGATGAAACTAAGCCAACAGTCCAGCTAGCCTCAGTTCAAGATTGGAAGAGAAGAGAAACTAAGGTAAAGATTCTCTTAAAAATGCTCGTAAAAGATAACATTATTCCTCATATAAGAAAGTGMAAAACATTCCATGAAACATGGGAGGTACTTAAAGGTTTGTATGAGAAGGCCAATACAAATTGGGTATTGTTTTTAAAAAACAAGCTTTTCTCAATAAAAATGGAAGAAAATGAAAATATTAGTAATTTTCTATCTAGAATTAAAGAAATGATGGTTAAACTAGGTGATACTGGTGAGAAGATATCAAGCACTGATTTGGTTACTATTATGTTAAATGGTGCGCTAGACAAATATCAAATATTTATCACCAGTCTTGCAGCAAGAGGGAAAACGACTTCGATTCATGATTTGACAGGTATCCTATTGCAAGAAGAGGATCTGAGGAAAAATATTAACAATGAGTTTCTGAGTTCAGATTTGGCTTCTTATTTTCTTATCTTCATTGATGATAGAACAAGATTTACATGGGTTTATTTCATAAGGAAAAAAAGTGATGTGTTTGAATATTTTAAAGAGTTTAAAAACATGGTTGAAAAACAGACAAGAAAACACACCAAGATCCGTAGATCAGATCAAGGAGGAGAATACACATCAAGAGATTTCATCAAATACTGCAAGGACAACCCGGGATTTAGAAATAATGTATAGTTTCACATACTCCTCATTACAATGGTGTGGCTAAGAGGAAAAGCATAACCTTGGTTGAATGTGCTTGAAGCATGATTAAAGCTAAGAATCTTCCTAATGGTTTTGGGGCTGAAGCAATAAGTATTGTTTTGTATCTAAAAAATAGAAGTCCAACCAAATTTTTAGAGTATAAAACTCCTTATGAAACAAATTTCTATAGTTATAAACCAATTGTTAATCATTTGAGAATTTTTGGGAGTAAAACATTTTCTCATATTTCAAAGGAAGATAGAAGGGAACTTGATGCAAAGTCGACCAAATGTATCTTCATTGGTTATTGTGTTGACCATAAAACTTACAAAATGTATGATCCAATTATTCATAAATTTTTTGCAAGTAGAAATGTTATATTTCATGAGTATGCGGATGAAGTTCAAAAAGAAAATGATCAAGATGTATGGAAACTTCATAAAGAAGGCATTGAAAGTGAAAAAGCAGAAGAAATTGAAGATTGGCAAGATGATGTTGAATATCAAAGTAGCATTGAAGCTACAAGCATCCAAAATATGCCAAGAAAGAGTATAGCAACTCTACAAAGCAATGTGGCACTACAAAGATCAACAAGGCAAATTCAGACACCTATTAGGTATAAAGATTATGCTTTGATGACTCAAGTTATGAGTGTAGAAGAACCTTTGAATTTTGAGCAAGCAAATGATCATAAGGAATGGATGAGTGCTATGAAGGAGGAATATGATCCCATAATGAAAAATGAAACTTGGGAACTTACATAATTGCTTGAAAATAAAATTCCTATAGGTTTAAAATGGTTGTTCAAATTTAAGTTCAATGTTGATGATAGTATATACAAGTTTAAAGTTGGATTGGTTGCAAAGGGCCATTCACAAAAAGAAGGAATAGATTATGAAGACACGATTGCACTTGTAGCTAAAATGAACACATTAGATTAATTATTGCATTAGCTGCTAAGTACAATTGGAAATTATATCAATTGGATATTAAGTCATCATTTTTTAATGGTGAATTAAAAGAAGACTTCTTGTTCAACCAGAAGATTTTGTAAAGCAGAGACAAGAACATCTTATATGCAGGTTAAAGAAAGCACTATATGATCAAACAAGCTCCCAGGTCATGGTATGTGAAAATTGACACTTTTTTCTTCTAGCAAGGTTTCATCAAAAGTAAGAGTGATCCAAATATTTACATAAAGAAAGATGGAAATGGGAATGTTTTTTTGATTTCATTGTATGTTGATGATTTAACTATAACAAGAAGTGCCACAAAATTGATTGATGAGATTGAAATGCAAGTATTACATGAATTTGAAATGAAGGATCTTGGTCAAATGCATTATTGTTTAGGTATTGAGGTTTTGAGGGAAGATGGTATGACTTTGATCACTCAAAGTAAGTATACAAAGGAACTAATCAAAAAGTTCAATATGAAGGAGTGTAATCTAGTGTCTACTCCATTAGGATAGAAAGTTAAGCTTTGCAATGATGATGATACAAAATAAGTAAATGGTATTTTGTATCGACAGTTGGTGGGAATTCTAAACTATTTAACCACAACAAAACTTGATATTGCATATTCAACTAGCATACTTAGTCAATTCATGGCTAAATCACATGGTAATCACTGGAAATAAGCTAAGAGAGTCATTTGATACTTGAAAGGGACTATAGATTTTGGTATTGAATATATTAATCATTTGAATGTTGAATTGATAGGTTATTCAGATTCTGATTGGGTAGGAGATCCAGATGATAGAAAATCCACCACTAGATATCCATTCAGTTTAGGATTTGGAATTGTGTATTGGAGCAGCAAGAAGCAGCCAACTGTTTCTTTGTCCTCAACTAAAGACGAGTATAAAGCATCGTGTAGTGCTACCTATGAAGCAATTTGGCTCAGGTGTATTCTTCAATACATGGGAGAAAGGCAAGGAGTACCTACATCTATCAAATGAGATAATAAAAGCTCAATAAAATGGGCAAACAAACCAATTTATCATGAAAGATCAAAGAACATTAAAACTCAACATCACTTTGTAAGAGAAAAGATTCAATCAAAAGAATTGATTTGATGTACTACAAATGATAATGTGGCAAATATATTCACTAAGCCTTTGGGAAAGGCTAAATTTGTAATATGTAGAGACAA
>JZKD02S2049270.1:100233-133879 GCA_000966675.3 Picea glauca
ATGGGATTTGTTGCAAAGTCTACTCCAAACAGGGCTCCGATGGCACATATGGTCGCTGCAACAAAGCAGCTAGAGAATCTGAATAGTGGTGAACTAGTTCTCAAGGCATTTAAGACTCTGATTCTGGTGTTTGGAAACAATATGGTAAACCATGAAAGGTGACAACAGCAAGAGGGTACCAGTAGACTGTTTGATGAAATTCCGTTAAAGGAAATCTGCATAAATATGCAGATACTGGTAAAATCAATTTTTGGGAAAAAGTTTCATCTTAGAGACAATCAGGGTATATATTTGATGAACATTCCTATTCATCAAGTAAATTTGTAAATTTTTTTATGACAGTTATTTTTTTTAAATTGCCCTTCGAATGCATTTTATATTTATTTTTGTAGAAACACTAGCAACAAAACATGACAATGCTTAATTAAAAAAAATCAATTGCAATTTCAATTTTATACTAACTATCCATGTACCAAGAATCTTACCTATTTCATGTAGTTTGTAAATGAACCTGGACTTTTGCATGCAAGCACCAGGCAGTATTCCCAAATCAGGATCTTTTCTTCCCTCCCAGCCTTTAGTTTTCAACTTGCGTGATTGCATGATGTATTCCCAAATCAGAATATTTTCTTCCATCTCAGCGTTTAGATTTCAGCATGCGCGATTGCATAATGCGACCGTCGATTTCCAACCATTGAGAAATGTTAACCATGAATGTTACTCAAGATTTCCAACCATTGAGAAATGTTAACCATGAATGTTACTCAAGATTTCCAACCATTGAGAAGTTGGAATGTTAACCATACCTATCTGCAGATGGTAGAGGGCACAATCGAGATCGAGGCTTCTCTGCTTGGCTGATGTGCATGCGGACTGGCGCGGAGATCCAGAATCAAGCCACGAGACTCGAACTCGGGTTTCCTCAGAACGAGAAAAATTCCAGTAGACGAATTTTGATGACAAAATTAATAGCGATAGCATAGAGGAGCACCGGATTATAGACAAAATATTGTGCAGAGAGTGGAGATTAGAAGCAAAGAATAAGAGAATGTGTAGATAGATAGCAAAATGCAATACAATACAATCCATGCAGATCTGCAATTCTGCTCTACTGACACGATAATTATACACTCATCACACACACGCTGAATATCTTGGTATGCTCCTCCTCCTCTTCCTTCGTCACTGGGAGTGACTGTCACGAGAAGCCCTGCCAACTTCACTCCCCCGATCGCCACCATCGTTGGCACATTTGACCCGTGTTGCGAGGTACTCGAAATCTGGATTTCTTGATAGTAAGGATTAGCGAGCTGCTATATCGAATGGAGGGTGGTGCAGGCAACATCGTCATATATTCTTCCCTAAACTGCTTTTAATGTTTTGTCGTTGGCTCATTTGACCCGTGTTGCGAGGTACTCGAAATCTGGATTTCTTGATAGTAAGGATTAGCGAGCTGCTATATCGAATGGAGGGTGGTGCAGGCAACATCGTCATATATTCTTCCCTAAACTGCTTTTAATGTTTTKATCTTCTTGTTATTCATTCCAAAACGTCCATGATTAATAATCATGTGCAGTAGTCTAAATGTTTTACGAAATGATTGTTTTTCGACTATATTTTTTGAGGATTTGTTACCGAAATCTGGTGAGAAATTGTTAGATCCACAGATTTGAGTGATTATTTTTGTAGAATCCAAGTGTTTCAGAGGTTTTCCAGCTTGCTGAATTCATTTCTACATTCAGAAATGGATTTTAAGCAACAAAATATAGTGATTTCGTGTTAGTAGAACAGGTAGACAATGCCAAATAATTGGGTGTGACGTGGGGAGTAGAGGTTATGCAGGTGTAGATGGATGGCAAGCAATTAGCAGCGTGATAAACAACATTCAATGCTGCGACTCGTGGTATATACACTCTTGAATCATCTTGGTATATTGTTCACCATGGTATATTATTAGTCATAGATGGATTACTTCTTTCACCATCGTGTAAATGATTGTGTTGCCCCGGGTATGTGAGGATAGTGGGGCAACATAGTCCATTGAAGTAATCCAATTTTGTTATAAAGAAGCATGTAAAATTATACATGGTTTATGGGAATTAAATGTGGAAATAATCAAATAGAATTTATTGAAAGTAATAAAATGTCCCTTGTCCCACAAACAAGGGGGTCTCAAATATCAATTTGGTGTTTGGCTTGGTCGTGACCTTAAAATTAGATTATTATTATCAATCATACGAAGATGTAAGTTAGGAATTGATAACTTAACAATTCATTGTGGGTAGACACTCCGTGTTTTAGTTATTTTTGAAAGTTGGTCTTCAAACTAGGTAATTGAAAGCCTCACATAGAAGTGAAGTGGATCGAGGCCTTGTATACAATAACAAAGAATAATTTGTAAGTTACACTAAGTGGAATGCCTTTTTCCTAAAGATTACATGTATATATACAAGTTTTAAGTGACACTTGGGTGCCAAACCCATTGTGTCTCAGTTACAATTTAGTTACAAAAATGAATGGAGAATACTAACCACAATCTTGCTAGATGTTAGGTGTAGGAAAGACACATGGTATCTTGTTGATAGCATTTGCTTAGGTGTCTGCTAACTTATGGTGTCTGTGCCGGTGTCAACTGAGTTGACTTAGTTGATGATCCACTGAGCCATTGATTGTGATTTGACCAAGAAATCAACTAAGGATTGTGAACTAGTGGATTCGTTGCCAACAAAGTATTGGGATGCATTGGACCTTCCCCTTAATTGGAAATGGACCCATTTCCTACTTATGCAGATGAGAAAACTTGTGTGCAAATTCAAAGTTGTCATGCTTTGGCCACCTGAAACAAGGGAACCATTTGTGTCCTTGTGTGTTCTGCTTGTTGTCTAACAATGGTGTTGACTACAATTTTCTCTTGAACATTTGGGTGGGTGTCTTCTGGCTCTTTGGGCTACAAGTTAGTATCAATTCCAACAATGATCGAAATTATGGTCGAAGTAAGTCCACATTGAGTATTGGATATAAATCTAGGTATCGTGGAACACTGAGCTTAAAATCATTTCCCCTATTTTCTAAAGTATGGTGTAAGGACCACATCTCAAAGTCTTTAGCTTCCTATATGAGTCACTGAATATTTCTTTTTCTAGATGCAACTAGACTTGATCCCCAATTTGAAATGAATGAGGAATATGATGCTTTTCATGTTGAGTCTTGGATTTTCATTGGTTCTTTGAAACATCTTTTGTGCTTGTTTTTGGATCCCATGAACCTTATTATTGAAATTGAGTGTTTTTCGATTTCTCACTATTCATGGTCTGTCTTTGTAGAAATAATCAATCATTTGACTAAGTCAATGGTGGTTGAGGGATGAAATATTGCATAACAAACTTCAAAAGGATTCTTGTATGTGGCATTGCACTGAGCTCAATGGTAGTTGTGCTATATGTATGGAAGAGTCTCATTCCATGTTCATTGATTCTTGCAGTTGTACATATGAAGAATTTGCATCACCATGCAATTGACAACCTCGGTATGTTCATCTATATGAAGATGGAACACTGTTGGCATGGATAATTTTTTGGGGATTGGGTGTAACCTGATATGAAACAGATAGATAGAACTGTAGACAATAAAAGAGGATAAGTTTCAAAGACAAAAGGTGGTGTCTAAAGACATCGTTACAGCACTTAAGCATGACACATTGTGACCATAACATCACAATGCATGTTGAAAATCTTGTACATTTGTACCATAAGCTTGATAATAATGACCCATCTATTTATAGCTTCAATATCTAACCAACTTCCTTGGAAACAAGAAGATGTTTTCCACATATAATCGTTGGTGGTTAGAGTTGATTATGTCAAATCCACATTGTCTAGTTGGCTCATCAAGGATGCTCAACCTAACCATCCATGTGTCCAACTCGTAGTTGATTTCTCGGCTAGTCAATCCACCACCCGACTTTCTTTGACTGCTGGTCGACTTTCCGACCGAAAGGCTTTTCGAATACTCGACTGATAGGATTGTTGACTACTCGACCAACTGATTTAGATATATGGTCAATCGCTTGATCGATTGTTTCCAGATGTAGGTTGATCACATGATCAACTGATCCCAGGAGAAGTATGATGAACCATCAGAACTAGATGTTCCAACACCCCCCCATTAGAAGACGACTCTCAATATTTAGGAGGTGAAATTACGTCAATAGGACACCCCCCATAATTGCAGTGTCTTGAAGCCAAAGCATAGTACGAAGCTTGATAAATCTAGCTTCAGATAATGGATTAGTGAATAAATCAACTACCTAATCATCTGTTCTACAGTAGAAAACAGAGACAACGTTCTCATGAACCCACTATCTCAAATAGTGAGCATGGATCTCAACATGCTTCATCTTTCTCAAATGAGGGTTTTCAACAACTTGAATGGCACTTTGATTGTCACAGTAGATGGTAGTCGAGGTCTGAACAGGAAATCCAAGCTCACCCAGAAGTTGGTGAATCCATACTTCCTATGTACCTACATGAATGATGTCACAATATTCTGCTTATGTAGTCGACAAGGAGACTACCTTTTTTTTCTTGCACGACCAAACCAATATTCCAGTGCTAAAGAGAAACACATAGCCAAAAGAGGAATTCTAATCATCACTATCGCCAACGTAGTCGAAGTTGGTGAAGTCGACCATGGAATCTAAACTTCGACAATATCATATACCAAAATGAGTGGTACTCTTGAGTTAACGAACAATTTGTTTGACAATTTTCTAGTGGCTTTCTCTGGGATCCTGCATAAAACGAGAAACCACACTAACAACAAAGGAAATTTCAAGACAGTTGTGAGTAAGACAAATGAGACTATTGACTAGTTGTCAATAGAGTGTAGCATCGAATTTGGGACTATTACAAGTTTTTCTTAGCTTTACTCCAGATTGAAAAGGAGTAGCACGGGGTTTACAATCTATCATCTTAAAATGTGTCAAAATATTCTTTACATATTTAGATTGAAAAATGGAAAAATCATTAGACAATGGTAATACATGAAGACCCAAAAAATAATTCATAATACCAAGATCTTTCATGTCAAAGGAGCCAACTAGTTTTTTTTTCAATATAAGAATGTGATCAGTGTTATTTCCAGTTATGAAAAGGTCATCAACATATACAACAATAATCAAAGTGTTTCCATAAGTATGGAGTACATATAAGCTGTGATCAAATTCACGTCATTCGAAATCAAGTCGAAGAAAGAAACTATCGATCTTAGCATACCAAGCTTAAGGAGCTTGTTTCAAACCATAGGGATACTTCTTAAGTTGAAAAACCATGTTAGAATCTGTCATAAAACCAGGAGGCTATTCCACGAAAATTTCTTCAGATAGTTCACCATGAAGAAAAACACTCTTCACATCCATCTGATGAATCCACCATCCAAATTGAGCAACAAGAGAAAGAATCATTCGAATAGAGTTCATATTTGCAACATGAACAACGGTCTCAGTGTAGTTGATGGCTTCTTGTTGATAAAATCATTTTACAACCAAGTGACCCTTATGACGCTCAACAACATCTTCATAGGTAAATTTGGTCTAGTAGAACCATCGACACTTCACAACATTCTTCCCTTGTGGTTTCAGAACTAAATCCCAAGTGTGATTCTTTGACTAAGAATCGAATTATGTCTGCATAGCTTGCCCCCATTCAGGTTGATCTTGTGCATTTGAGTAGGCAACAAGATCAGAGGTTCCAAGTACATGAGTCATCAATGCAACGTTGGTATGTTGCTTCCGATTGCAAGTTTGTCGGCCTGAAGAAATATCATCGACATCAGGTCTAGCAACTTCAATGGTCTTGGTATCTCATCTATTAGACAATAAAGGGGTGAATTGTTGTTCACTGCAGAAGGTTGATCATAATTCTAAGCAATTTTAGTCGACAGAGATGGTGGACTAGTTGAAATAGATAACGACTGACCAATTGACTAAGAGGTCGATGGTCCAGTCGAAACAGGAACATAGTTCGATTGTCCAGTCAAAGGACTAAAAAATAGAACAGGAGAGACAGAGTCAGAAACAACATCAAAGAGATCATCCTGTAATAATTCAATGGAGACATTCAACAACTCGATGCTAGAAGAATTCTCATCAAACCATACATTTCATTTGAGAATGATATGTTGTTTGACAAGATCAAATAGTTGATATGATTTGGACTCTTCAGAGTATCCCATCATGATGCAAGTATGACTCTTTGCATCCAACTTCTTTTTGCAATCATTAGAGATCTGAGCCCAAACAACACATCCACACACAAAAAGGTGATCGACTAAGGGATTCCTTCAACACCATCATTTGACTAGAGTTACCAAAGGAACGAATCGAGTTGAGATGCGATTGAGAAAATAATTTGCACATTAGACAGCTTCAACCCATAATTGAAGAGGTAAACCTTTGGCCTACAAAAGACATCTAGCCATTTTGACTAATTTCTAATTTTTGCGTTCAACAACGCCATTCTGTTAAGGTGTATGAGGGATCGACCTCTGCCATTTAATACCATATCAAACCAAGTATTCTTCAAATGATATATTCACATATACACCACCATTGTTTGATCTCAGACACCTGATGGATCAACCACACTGATTTTTAGCAAAGGATCTAAATTCTTTGAACTTTTGAAAGAAAAGATTCTTATTCTTCAAAAAATAAACCCAAGTGAAACGAGAGAGATCATCAATGAAAGTTGAGATATACCTTGCACCTACTAAGGAAGCTAGATTGATGTAGTAGAGATCATTTTGAACTAGTTCGAGAAGATTCTATGGTCGCCATGTTTTTCCAAATTCAAAGGGTGCCTGATGATGCTTGCCAAGCACACATCCTTTACAGACTCCATCAAGGTGAAAAAAATTAGGTAAATAAGAAACTGTATTCTAAGTTTCCATCAACTATAGAATTCAAAAATGTAGGTGTCTGAGTCTTTCATTCTAAGTTTGACTTCATTCGTTGGTGTGAGAAACAAGAGCAATTAATTCAGATTCAAGTTGATTCACTTCACAAAACTTATACAAATTGTCATTTGGGTCGAGAAACCCTTTGATGAAAATCGATCAACCTTTCTTCAAATCTCGAACAAAGAATTGATCTAGACAAAAATCCACAATTTTACATGTTTGTGTTAGTTAAGAAACTGACTACAGATTGACACTAAGGTTTCATATGTGATATACATTGAAAATTCTCCCATATCAACAGGAAACATTACCCTGACCAGCAATGTCGAGAGCAACATCATCAACAACATATATCTTCCTCTCCATAGCTTCATATGAGGATGTGAACAAGTAAGCATCCTTATCCATATAATGAGTGCACCCATAGTCGACTACCCATTCGTTTTGCATAGAATGAGATAGCAAGGCTTGAGAAGTTTCGACTTGGAAGGTGAAATTATCATTGGGTCGAAGAACATTCGACACGTCTCCTTCAAGGAATTTAAAATTCTCCTATAGGTCGTCTCTCTTCTTATATCATACCTTATCCACATGTCTCGTCTTTCCACAGTACTGGCATGTCTTCTTCTTTCAACTTTGACGAGGTGCATATGTATTCCCTTTAGGTTTCTGATCAAGGCATCCAGGTCTCTGTATAGGGGTATCAAACTGTCCTCTTTCCTTGTGATTCGACTTACCCTTTCCCTTAAGCAAGTGGGCTTGATGTTTACCACCAAGCTTTCCTTAATCAAGAAAGTTGTGTTGATCAATGATCAATAGGCCATATAAATATTCAAACATGTAATCATTTCCATATTCCTTGTGTGTCTTCCGATTGGTGTAGAAAGTCAAAATGAACACATCAAATGGTGTTCTTAAATTCATCAGGACCAGCTCGATAAGTTGTCCATATTTATTCTCATAATTCTTTCCACATTCTCCCAAATTCAATTGCACTGCCTTCAAACTCTCAAAATAGTCCTATATTCTATCGAAAGAATGATGATTGGGACATATCAACTCTTTCTTCAATTGCATGACGTGTCTTTCATCGACTCTGTCAAATAGCGACTTCAACTTCTTCTAGACTTGATGAGGGAAGTTGATTCCACTAATGTGAAAATGAATCTCCCACAAGATATAGGTCGTGAAGACCCCCAAATCCTCATTCTTCTTTCCATCAAAAATAAAAATTTCCTACCCATCTATTGGATCTGGAATCATAGTCTTCGTATACTACCATAGTCATTTACTCTTTAGTAGTGTTTTCATGTCTGGCACCCATACCACATAATTTGATCCATTCAAAATTATGCGATCGATCTTCAAATCCATCTTTTATATCTAGACATATCAAATATGCTTCCAAAGTTACAATCTATAAATCATCGACCCAGAGTCAATCACACAACTAATCATACTCAACATGATTTATGGACAATAGGCGAGGTCACAACCAGTTGCTCTGATACCATGTTGGGGATTGAGTGTAACCTTATACAAAACAGATAAAAATGATTGTAGACAATCAAAGAGAATAAGTTTCAAAGACAAAAGGTGGTTTCTAATTAAGACACCATTATAGCACTTAATCACAACACATTGTGATCAGAACATCACAATGCATGTCAGACATCTTGTACATTTGTACCAAAATCTTGATAATAATGACCCATTGGGTCTGCTATTTATAGCTTCAAAATATAACCAAATTCCTTGGAATTAGGAAGATCTTTTCCACGTATAATCATCAGTGGTTAGATTTGACTTTGTAAAATTTTCACTGTTTAGTCGGCTCAACAAGGATGCTCGACCCAACCATCCATGTGTCCAACTCGTAGTCGATTTCTCAGTTAGTCAATCCACTACCCGATTGTCTTCGATTGTTGGGAGACTATCTAACCAACATGCTTGTTGACTACTCGATCGATTGATGTAGATATCTAGTCGATTTCACAAATGATTGTTTCTATATGTAGGTCGATTTCCCATCTGAATGATTCCAAGAGAAGTGTGATGAACCATCAACACTTGATTTTCCAACATAATTGTGTGTTGAGTTGATAGGAGAGCCTCTTCTAGAAGATGTTGACAAATCTGGAATCACTATTGGTGATGATTATAGTTGGCAAGTCACGATGTTTACAAATGTGTCTGAAGTATAACAATGATAATTGCTAAGTAGTTGTAGTCTTCTCGCAAGGTATGAGGATAACCATTTTTTGGAATTGATTAATTACTACTAGGTTTACATCATGTTGGTGCTTGGTGACTAGGATATACAGTTGAATAGCCCATGGAGATAAATTCCCATGGTCTCTCTAGAATAGGAAAGGGTGTGTACAAACCCTGTGGATGGTTTGGTGGCTTGGTGATGGCACAAACCATGCATGACTTGGTGTATTTGTTGAAATTTGACCCTATTGAATTTTGTATTCGAGCTTGCAACCAATGAATTAATGGACAAAGAAAAATGATAATACAACAAATAGAAAACAAGAAATAGGTGGGGGCAAGTTATTTTTATTGCTTTTGTCAATCAATGAAGAAAAAAAGGTTTAAAAGTATGTGAAGCATCTTATGGGCTTCTGCATTTAAAAAAAAAAATCGCAAGAATTACAGGGATACGGAAATCCAAATGCTTGAGAAACTACAACCATGTTTGAGGACAACAAAATGAGTTGTAACCATAGAGGTATGTGTTGTCACCACCCAAAAATATCCACCTTGATAATAATTTTCCTGATACCTTGCCCAACAAATTCAATCATCATCTTTTATGCAATCCAAAACAAGCCAAACTCCACTACAACTTTTCTAACAGTGTTGGTTTTGTAAACATGTCTCACAATTTTCTTGAGTATGGAACTTGTTAAGAGCTAGTCCACCTCCATCAACAATTTGTCTTACTAAATGGCACTTGACATCAATATGCTTAGTATTACTGTGATAAGAAAGATTGGTGGCCAAACTCACCCAAAAGACCCTTTAACCAGATTGCCTCTTTGCATGCATGTGAGACAACAATATATTCTACCTTGGTAGTGGACAAAGAAATTGTTTCTTAAATCTTTGATATCCAAGTAAGGGATCCTCTTGCAAGAGTAAAGACATAACCTCAATTAGATCTCCTCTTGTCCAATTCACCTGCAAAATCTGAATCAACATAACCACTGACTGTATCATTACAACCATCAAAGGTGATGCAATAATCTCTTGTACCTCTTAGATACCAAAACACCCATTTCACTGATGCCTAATGTTTTCTACCTGGATTTTCCATGTATCTGCTAACAACACCAACTGCAAGTGAAATATCTGGTCTAGTACATACCATCATATACATTAAACATTCTACTACATTTGCATAAGGTACACGAGACATGTAATCCTTTTATTATTTACTACTAGGACATAATTATGAAGAAAGCTTAAAATGGGAAGACAAAGGGACATTCACAGGTTTCACAACATTCATATCGAACTTAATGAGTATTTTCTCCACATACTTTTGTTGTGATAACCAAATCTTGCCATTTTTCCTATCTCTGTGTACTTCCATTGCCAAAATTCATTTTGTTTCTCCTAGATCCTTCATATAAAAAATTCCTAGCCAACTGAGCCTTTAACCTGTTGATATCAACCATTATTTTTCTTGCAACAAGCATATCGTCAACATATAACACCAAGATAATGAATATTCCATTGAAACTTTTGAATTCAACACAATGATCATACTCACTTCTAGTAAAAAATTGTCTCACAATGAAGGGATCAAACTTCTTGTACCATTTCCTGGGAGACTACTTCAAGTCATACAATGAATTCTTGAGCTTGCAAAAAAATATTCTCTTGCAATATTGAACAAACCCTTCTGGTTGTTCCATAGATATCTCCTCATCCAAATATCCATGATTTTTTTTTATTTTAACATCTCACTGCTCAAACTCAAGATCAAATAAAGAAACTAGCACTAACATATCAAAAATATAAACAAGCTTAACAACCAATGAAAATATTTCACATAAATCAATACCTTCTATTTGTAGACCCACTTGCACCCAACCACTCTTTTGTCCTTAGAGAGTTCTACTAATTCCCATGTTTTTTTCTTATCCAAAGCATCCATTTCTTCTTCCGTGGTTGTTTTCCATTTGGCACTTTCAACATCATCCATTAATTTCTGATAACAAGAAGGTTCCCCATCATTAGTAATCAATGCAATATATGAAACATAATATTCATACCTCTTGGGAGGATTTCTATCTCTTGTAGATTTCCTTAGGGCTGGTTATGGTGTTTCCACGTCTTCTTCTTCTTCAAAAGCTTCTTCTTTCTTCCTTCTCTCTATAGATGTTCAAGTCTCCAACAAATTTCCTGATGTTGTGGTACCTATTCTTGTTTCACTTCAACTTCTACAACATTCGATTTTATGAGAGGGGATTCATCAAACACTACATCTCCTCTAATGATGATTTTTTGGGAAGTATGATCCCACAATCTATATCCCTTAACTACATCATCATAACCAAAAAAAATGTACTTCTTTGACCTAAAGTCTAACCTTGAAAGCTGATTTTTAGGAATAAGCATCACAACCAAAGATTTTCAAATTTTAGTAATCACAAGGGTGACTTGTCCATACCTCTTCAGGAATTTTACAATCTATTACAACTGATGGTGACTGATTTACTAGATAGCAAGAAATAATGATAATTTATGCCCACAACTCTTGCTGCAAATTGGCACTACTGATCATTCTCCTTGCTCTCTCTAGAAGAGTCATGTTCATGCGTTCTGCTACACCATTTTGTTGAGGAGTGTATATCCTGGTTTTATGCCTTTTGATTCCATATTCCTTGCGATATTTCTCAAATTCCAAGGATGTGAACTCACCTCCATTATCTTTTCTCAAACACTTGATTTCCCTGCCAACTCCCTTTTCAACCAAAACTCTAAATTGTTTAAATACATTAAACCCATCAAATTTTCTCTTTATAACATAGACCCACACCTTTTTAGAGAAATTGTATATAAATATTACAAAATATGATGATCCTCCAAAATAAAATGTAGGAGAAGACCCACACACATGTGAATGAATATAATCAAGAAAAACTTCACCTATATGACTACCTTATTTAAACTTTGTTTACATTGCTTCCCAAAATTACAATGTTTGTAGAAATTCAAATTCAAGGATTTCAAATCTTGAAGTAACTTGGAGTTTATCGATAAATTTATCCCTTTATCGCTCATATGACCCAATCAATGATTCCATAAATGAGAAGGTTCATTTGCTTCCTCTGAAGTCATCTCTATTTCATGTACTTGAGTGCTTCCTTCCAGTTTGTAAAGGTTTCCAATATTTTTAGCCTTCATAACCACCAATATTCCCTTGGATACTTTCATTGCTCCACCTTGAGCTATAAACTTGTAACCTCTAGAATCCAAAAATCCCCAAAAAATTAAGTTCTTTTTAAGTTTAGGTACTTGTCTAACCTCTGTCAGTGTTCTAAAAATATCATCAAACATTTTAATATTAATTCTCCCAACCCCAACAATATTACAAGGAACATTGTTTCCCATGAGAAAAATACCACCATCAACAACTCGATAAGAGGAAAACCAACTCCTATGTGGACACATGTGATGTCAAACACTAGAATCTAGTAACCATTCTTTGTGATATTGTGAGGCCTTACAAATGGATAAAACTTCATCAACCATACCTGAACTTGACTCAACTAGATTAGCTTCCTTACCATAGTCTTCCTTGGATTCTTTTCTCTTCCAACAATCTTTCTTGAGATGCCCTGAATTACTACAGTACCAACATTTTATCTTACTCTTCTTTCCCTTTGACTTGTATATGGATGATTTGAACCCTGGGGGTGATTAGTTTCCAATAATTATTTGATCATGTCACTCCTTCAAAGGTTCAGCTATAGATCGTTTTACTTGAGTGATTTGCAATTAAAGGTATAATTGAAGTCTTTATAGGCTTGAATCCAAAATGAATAAAAACCTCTTTAACTTCCTTATTTGTTATATGTCATGCTTGCATTTAATATTCTTTGTGCAGAAATTCATCAAAAAGAAACATAATAACATAATACACATAATAGATATGACACTTCCCTTGATAAGGAAGTTCACCCGATGTGAGCTATGCCTCCGGGTCTCACTTCAAAGCTTGACCGCTTTATTCTTCTCACTGTAATGATTTCTCTCCTTTCCAAGTTTTAAGGCCAAAGTCCATTTTCGATGATGGCAACAAGAGATAGGGATGCGATCAAGAATGTTTACAAGCTTCACAAGTTCTCATGCTCATGAGGCATCCATGATGTTGACATGGACATCATTCCCACATACTCAATACAGAAAAAGAGGAAGAATAATAAATGACCCCCATCATCATGGACCCATAGAATGCCTCAAATCTTCTGCTCAAATCCAAGCATATATGCAGCCCATACAATTATCCCGAAACTACAAGATTTTTGACTACTTTGTTGGCCACTTATCATCCAAGTGCCACAAATTATCTATCACATATAGCTGATTGGTATTATGTGGAAGAAGAGAAGAAATGAAGGAATAGAAGGAATAAGTTGATCTTGATGTCTTACTACAACCTCTCCATGCTCCTTCAGACCTGTATCAAGCATACTATGTTGCAACATTTAATGACAAAACAACATAATGAAAAGCATGCTTACATTGGCTTCTTGAGAATTTATCCTATCAATTGGAGTCTCTGCTGCCGAAACAGACACTTCCATTGGATTCACATCATCGAATTACCCAAAATCGACTGTCAAATCATCTCAATTAGACATTGTCACCTCTAGGACCTTTCTAGACCTCCTGCCTCGATCCACGTGCAATTCTGGGCATTTAGTGCACTGACTACATTGGAATCCATGCCACTGTATGACCTTCACACACATCTTTGTGTACTTGCAAAGTTCAACATTTAAATAAAAAGAAGGGGAGACTTACCCATGAGTTAGTTTGGCCAAATTGGTTGGTGGAGGCTAAATTAAGTGTTGGTTTAGGGAAGGTCACGGAGTCAAATCCATTGGCCTTCCTTTTGGCACGATTCCCAACATCCTTCCAAATCTAGTGGATCCTTTCCAGATTTGGCGGAGGGGAGGTCAAACTGAAATTCATATTTTTTTCATGAGCCCTCACTGGGCATCTTCCTGTTTCCATGTGGCAACCCATGACTGGGCCACATGGAAGCCACCCATTAGCCTAGTTGTATGTGCTGACTGTACCTGGGACATACCTGTTGATTGTGCCTGCTACATGGAATCTCCTGGGTGGTGCCACATGGAGTCTCTTGGAGGTGCCACATGGCACAATTTTGTTAATCCATTTGGCAACCAAAAATGCCAAATCAACATGACACGTGGCACGCTATCATTGGGCCACGTTAGCATGATGATGTCATTGCCACATGTCTGTATGGATGCCACATCATTTTCCAGGTGGTCGTACGGATGCCATGTGTTTATATGGTATGCATAGTCACTTGCCATGTGTCTGTACAGATGCCACATCATCTGTACGGTCTGCTACATGGTTGTACGGATTGCCACATGGCACATTTTTATTGGTCCACGCAATGACCCAAAAATTCCAAAAATAGGTGACACATGGCATCCTCTAGTGATGCCATGTCATCATGATGATTCCATGATGACATCATCATAACACATGTTGATCTCGGTGTGTGCCATGTACCTTGTACGGATGTTGACGTCATCCGTACTGATGCTGACATCAATAGTATGGATGTTGACTCATACCTGCTGACTAGGCTAGGTTGACAAAAACTTTGACTGCGAATATCTTTCAATCCGTAACTTCGTTTGACGAATTGTTTACATCGTTGGAAATATTGCGATGCGCTCTTCATGATGATGTTAGTTTCACTAAGTTTTGAAGACTTTGAATTCTTTCCCTTTCTCTGTCCGTTGAGGCCATTCTGAGCCTCCTAAGACACTTCTAAAACTTCTGAGATGTTCTCTAGATCCTTCTGGATCACTCCTACCAACTGAAAGGAATTTTAGGCCAAAATTATTTACATTATAAGTTTTCATGTCCATTGAACCTACAATAATAAAACCCATACACAAACTACCTCACAAGGCCTAACAATATCAATATGTGCAAGAAAAGAAGTGATATCAAAAAATTATCACTTTTACACAATACCCTTCTATGGGGTCTGAATCGCAACATGTGATTTACAAAACTGGCCAATCTCGACTAAATCAAGTATTTTCCCCATTCGTTCAATCATTATGTCGAACAGGTCCTCTTTAACGAGATTTCCTTTCTCTGGTAGTTGGTTTCCTCCTGGTGGCGGATTTCCCCGCAGCGCTACCTGACTGGTTGTTTCCCTCGGAGGTGTCTTCTTGGACTTCTTGGTCCTCTTTGGACATAGATCTGGATGCAAGGCCCAGGAAGTAGCCTCATTATGTCCATCTATGCTACAATGGTTGCAGTAGCCTTTCTCCTTCAGAGGTGTATTTCCCCTGCTCCTTTATGTGTGTGGAGAGGGATCTTCTATTCTCGTCCTTTGCCTGGTTGCCATAGCCTTCCTGCATAAGGATTTTCTCTTCCAACACTGGTACACTACATGGTTATTCAATCCACAAAAAGTGCATGGTCTTTAATGCCACAAGCTCTATTTTATATTATTAACATACTTATAATCAAATGGAATTTTAGAGTTTTGAGATTTCTTATACCTTGGTGAGTTTCCCCTGGAGTCAGACTGACAAGAATATTTGGCCTCATCTCTTTCATTGTGATGCTCATCTCTCCCTAGATATGTCTCAAATCCTCGATCATGAGAAGCTGTGCTCTCATCCTGCATTGAATCAATTTCATCTCCTAATGAATTATTGACTTTTGGAGTCTCAATGAATGTCTCGGGGTCTTCTTTCTGAATGGTTTTGGATCTTTCTCCAACATCCTTTGGAACGTAACCTATCTCGACATATAGAGGCCAAAATACTACCTCAAAGGTATCCACAATACCTTGGCCATTGGCTCCAAGGTCTCCTTTTGTGTATCCCATTTTTCCCATCAAATTTAAATTGATGCATGAAACATGTTGTTCAATAAATTTAAAAGAGTCATCAACATTAATCAAGAAAGGAACTACACATGGTTTATTTACCTCCATCCCAAGATGGGACTCTTTATCTGCTTCTCAGGATGTGTCTAGTTGTTCCTGGTGAGAAGGATCAGTGGATGATTCTTCTAGGAATCCTCCTTGGTTTCTGGATGCCTGGATGTCATCTTCACTTGCTTGAAAAAGTGTGCATGCATTTTCACTGTCATTCTCGAACCCATAATTGGTGAAGTTTCCATGGTCACAAAATGGTCTTGTCACCATCTCATTCGTAGATCCTTCCCCTGTCTACATCTTCATGGATTTCACTACACTTGCAACATTTTTTTATCTTCCTCTGCAACATGAAACACTATCTTTAATCCAACATTCCCTGCTTGAAGGATTTGGTTGAGCTCTTGAGGCTCATCGAGCCACAATTGTTTTGGCGATCTTTCCATTCTCAGCTTTAATACCTGTAATCAGTATCAAGCCTGCTCTGATACCAACATGATATAAACCCAGGGGGTGATCATTTTACAATAATTATTTGATCCTATCACTCCTTCAAAGGGTCAGCTATAGATCGTTTTACTTGAGCGATTTGCAATTAAAGGTATAGTTGAAGTCTTTATAGGCTTGAATCCAAAATTAATAAAACCCTATTTAGCTTCCTTATGTGTTATATGTCATGCTTGCATTTAATATTCTATGTGCGGAAATTCATGGAAAAGAAACATAAGAACATAATACACATAATAGATATGACACTTCACTTGATAACGGAGTTCACCCGAAGTGGGCTACATATCTGGGTCTCGCTCCAAATCTTGACCGCTTTATTCTTCTCGCTGTAATGATTTCTCTCCTTTGCAAGTTGTAAGGCCAAAGTCCCTTTTCGGTGACGACACCAAGAGATCAGAATGTGATCAAGAATGTTTACAAGCTTCACAAGTTCTCATGATCATGAGGCATCCATGATGCTAACATGGACATCATTCCTAGATACTCAATACAGAAAAAGAGGAAGAATAATAAATGACCCCCATCATCAAGGATCCATAGAATTCCTCAGATCTACTGCTCAGATCCAAGCATATATGAATCCCATACAAAGATCCCGAAACTATGAGATTCATGACTCTTTCATTGGCCACTTAACATCCAAGTGCCACAAATTCTCTGTCACATATAGCTCATTGCTTTTATGTGTAAGAAGAGAAGAAATAAGGAATAGAAGGAATAAGTTGATCTTGTTGTCTTGTTACAGCCTCTCCATGCTCCTTCAGACCTGTATCAAGAAAACTATGCTGCAACATTTAATGACAAAACAACATAATAAAAATCATGCTTACATTGACTTCTTCAAAACTTATCCTGTTGATCAGAGTCTCTACTGTCGAAATAGACACTACCATTGGACTTGCATCATCAAATTACCCAAAATCATCTGTCAAATCATCTGAATTGGACACTGTCACCTCCAGGCCCTTTATAGACCTCCTGCCTCGATCCACATGAAATTTTGGGCATTTAATGCACTGACTGCATTGGAATCCGTTACATTGTATGACCTGGGTGCACATATTCATGTACTGGCACACTTCAACATTTAAATAAAAAGAAGGGAGAACTTACCCATGAGGTTGTTTGGCCAAATTGGTTGGTGGAGGCTAAATTAGGCGTTGATTTAGGGGAGGTCACGGGGTCAAATCCGTTGGCCTCCCTTTTGGCATGTTTCCTAATGTCCTGCCAAATCTGGTGGATCCTTGCCATATTTGGCTGAACACTGCTAGATTTGGCAAAGGGGGGGGGTCAAACTGAAATTCAAATTTTTGTCATGCGCCCTCACTGGGCATCTGTCTGCAGCCACGTGGCAATGCATGACTGGGCCACATAGAAACCACCCATTAACCCAGTTGTACGTGCTGACCATACCTGCCATGTACCTGCTGATTGTACCTACCATGTGGTGTCTCCTGGAGGTGCCATGTGGCATAATTTTGTTAATCCATTTGGTTGCCAAAAATGGAAAATCAACATGCCACGTGGCACACTGTCATTGGGCCACGTTGGCATGATGTCGTCACTTCCACGTCATCTACCAGGTGGTTGTACGGATTCCACATGTTTGTATGGTCTGCATATTCACATTCCACGTGTTTTTATATATGCCACTTCATCTTTACGGTCTTCTACGTGGTTGTATGGATTGCCACGTGGCACAATTTTACTGGTCCATGAAATGACCCAAAAATTCCAAAAATGAGTGACACGTGGCAACCTATGGTGCTGCCACGATATCATGTTGATGTCATCATGACACGCGATATTTTCATGTTCCATGTACCTTGTACAAACACTGATGTCATCCGTATTGATGCTGACGTTAGAAGTATAGATGTTGACTCGTCCCTGTTGATTGGGCTAGGTTGACCAAAACTTTGACTGAGAATATCTTTCGATCCGTAGCTCCATTTGACGAACCGTTTACACCGTTGGAAATCTTGCGACACACTATTCACAATGATATCAGTTTCACTAAGTTTTGAAGACTGTGAATTTTTTCCCTTTCTCTATCTACTGAGGCCATTCTAAGTCTCCTGGGACACTTCAGAAACTTATGAGATGTTCTCTAGATCCTTCCGGATCAATGGATGTAACTCTTGATTTCTCCCCTCTTTCTCTGGATCGACCTCTAACCACCATTTCTTTCGGTGTGGAGGTTTATATACTTTATTTCCTCCTCACCTCCTCAGATAACAAAGCTCCCACAACAAATTTATGTTCAATAGTATCGATTGTACTAAAGCTAATGGAAGTGACTAAATGATCCCAAGACTTAGACAATGAACACAACAACGTCACTACCTTATCTTCCTCAATGATTTTTACATCCATACTAGTTAACTAGCATATGAGAGTATTAAATACATTGAAATGATTAGCAATCTTGGTACCTTATTTCATCCGTTGACTATACAATTTTCTCTTCAAGTAGATTCAGTTGTTCAGGTATTTCATCATACAAAGGCTCTCCATTATGATCTATAATTCTGTTTTTGTTTCCTATCCAACGATATTGAAGAGGACATTGTTGAACAAATATAATCGAATTATTTTGATACTCCTTGCATCGATATCTTTCCATTCTTTGTTCATCATATTCACTGGCTTATTTCTCTTTCCATCCATTACTTTATGCAATCCTTGTTGCACCAAAAGATACCACACCTTGAGCTTCCACAACTCAAAGTTGTTATTTTCATTAAATTTCCCCACCTAAAATCTTGCATTCATCATTTTTTCCATTCTCCACAGACTCCTCCTTGACTCTTTGCGAAAACCTCAAATGGACTCCTTCTCTGGCTCTTTGAATCGACCGCTGACTCTTCAAGAAACCCTCGACTGAACTCCTCCTTGGATCTTCCTAGATAGATCCTATGTACATGGGAAACCCTCGATTGAACTCCTCTCATATCTTCATAGATCAACCCTTTGTGCGTGGGAAACCCTCGACCGAGTTGTTCACGATCTCCATTGCTCGGCTCAGAAACGGATCAACCTTTGTGCATCCTTCACCTCTATTTCCACCTTCCTCCAATCTCTCACGCAGCTAAGTGGTACAGATTCAGAGTGTTTTCTTCCTTCGCTCTGATACCAATTGTTGTATTTGATCCATCAAATAGTGAATTAATGGAAAGAGAAAAAAGATAACACAATAAATAGAAAACAACAAAAATATGGGGGAAACTTATCTTTTATTGCTTCTATTAATCAATGAAGAACAAAAGGGTTTAAAAGTATGTGAATCACCTCATGGGATTCTGCATTTAAACAAACATTCTGAAAGCATTTACAGGGATATGAAAAGCCAAATTCTTGAGAAACCACAGCCAGGTTTGACGAAAACAAAATGAGTTGTAACTGCAGAGGTATGTGTTGTCACCACCCAACATTGAAATCTAATAGAAATAATTTTGTAGTACTGTAAGAGTCTTAAATAGTCCAAATTCGCATGTAGTTTAGTTGTAGTGTGCATCCAAGATAAGCTTATGTTGGTGCTCACCTTGAGGTACACAATGTTTGTCCTATCTTGTAGAGAAAATTTCCGTTCAAGTGATAGTTGAGGGAAATTAACCGACTAGTCTGAAGTTGTCAATATATTAATGAAAAATTAGTGTCTTCTTCATATAGTGGAGGCCAAGTAATGATGCCATAACCATGCGTACTTAACACTATAAGAAGTGAAGCCATTTGGGGTCAACTATGGTGTCATTTTCCTTTCTTATGCTTATTCACTAATTGAAATTGTCGTAGGTAACTAGTCCACTTGAGTTGTTTTGTCGTCGATAACTTATGAAGAAGTGAACTGTAGAGGATTTTGGTCGGTGTGGATGACCATTTATTTGAGTCTTGATTGGATTGTAGTGTCACCATTACTTAAGTGCTTTCACAATGACGTACAATGCCCTTTCATAGGTCAAATAATTATGAATAGTTTCATTGAAAGTATTTGAATGGAATGCTACTTGATTTGAAAAGATCTTTTAACGAAAATGGTTGAGTTATTTTGCATGATTTATTTTACCATTTAGGAAACTAATGAAAGAGGAATAATTAGTGAAGAAACATGGCAACCATAAAGAAATATACAGATCTTTAAATACGCATAAAGGAACAACAAACCATAAGCACCAAAGTGGTAACAAAGTTTGACAATCTCACCTACGTCTCCGAACCTTTGTCTCAGTGGGTGAGGCTTTCTTATTTATGTTCAAAGCTTTAAAATTACATCATAACAATGCCAAAAGGATAATAAACTGATCTGGTCGTGTTATACCAAATCTCAAGAACCCATCAAAATTGACGGCACTGAAAACAGATGAATGAAGCTCCCAGAAATGGCCCACACTCCTCATTGGCTCATTCTCATCATATACTAAAAGTATTAAAAAAAATACTTTTCAATGCTCAGAATGCCAAAATTATGGCTCCAATGGCTCCAAAATGTTCAAAAACCCCTAGCTGGGCTCTTCTTGCACCTGGATTGACCAAACATTGAAGAAAATACACTCCTGGGATTTTTGCCCAATAACTTGCAGTCCTATGTTATGCAAAACACACCTACAGGCCACTGAACCCGGCTCTGTGTGCGTTCCCTATTAAAAAACTTGGCACACACCTATTTCTCGCAACTCAGGTGATTGTGTCACACCGTTAAGGTGCTGACACCTTTTCCCTGGTGGAGGACTAGGTCATATGGCCCATGTGGCCCTAGTCTAGTGCTAGCGTGATGGCCCCCTTCTGGCCCTAGATCCTAGTCATATGCGTGGCCATGTGTCTGGGCCTTACCTTATCCATGTGATCCTAGTCCCATGTTCATAGTCCTTTGGTTATGCCCTTGGTCAGCGGGCTAGCTTGACCGACCGAGGCTAACCACAAATATTTGCGCCAACAATATTAAACCCCGAGTCATATGCATATGTGCCAAAACCAAGGGCTATATAACAACCATGTGCATCACATAAAGGATGGGTCACATTACACGATCACATGGCACGCGTTGGGGGTTGGGGCTAGGCCTCAACCCTTTATTCTGCCTGAAATAAATTCATTCAACCTTAAATAAAAACAGTTCCATAAGTTGTTAAGACCTACTATGTAGGCGGGCTGAAATCTCAACCTACGTGAAGACTTGGCCGCCCATGGAGGTCACGGGTTCGACCCCCACGGACCCTCAAACAAACTTTTAATAAAAGCCAAATAAGGGGTGCCACGTGGCAGCCCATGACTGGGCCACGTGGCACCTTCACATTCACCCAAACATGCCACATGCCATGATACCATTCATACACCTATCATACCCAGTCAACATCTAACACACCTACCACGTCAGCCTGTAGTTCAGTCATCTGCCACGTGTCGTACGACTGTACGGACCTGCCACGTCAGTCATATAGACTTGCCATGTGTCACCCTTGCAGTGGTGGCACATGTCACAATATAATTGGTTCACCTGTCACCATCAACTTCCCAGTCAACGCCAACGTATCACTGCCACATCACTGTACGACCGTATGACCTTGTATAGTCAGCTGACACGTCAGCACTGTACGGACTGTACAATCATCAAATTTTCCCTATATGTCCAAATGAACAGATCGCGATATCTTTCGCCTATGACGTCCATTTGAGCCCGTTCAAGTTGCGTTGGGTTCATAACGTTGAGGCCTATGCACACATCCATTTTTAAGAGATTTTGAGCACTTTTATTTTTAGGCCTTCCTAGATCCCATCTTGGCTCCTGGATCTAATTTTGGATCACACCTCCCCACTAAAGACCTTTTGGTCCTCAAAAAGGTTACACAATGGACCTTACTAATTACATAATCATAAGGATAAACAAAACACTATGTTGTACAAAAATGATGTTATAATAAGACATCATTTCAACATGTGCGATTACATTAATAGAATCAAAATACAATGAAGATGTGACATCCACTTCTGGAAAAACCAAGTGACTGATTTCTTTCCTTCATGGTGTTTCTATTGATTCGCTGATAACGCCTCCTCATTTGTGAGTACATGCACAATCCTTTTGTCCTTCTTTGGATGAAGCTCCAGATTAAGCTTCCAACATTTATCCTTTTGATGTCCACCCTTGTTGCAATAACTGTGGTGGTTTTTTAGAATCCAAACTTGTTTTCCCTTCTATTTCTTTTATGGTGGAGTTTAATCTTTATGTCGTGTTTCATTCTTGGTCGACATAAAGTTTGTCTCTTCCAACACTCTGCCACACAATTCTTGGGTGAATGACAAAAAGTACAAGGATACATATTCCACAAGTTTCGGATTACATGATTATGCTTTTTATAATAAAAAAGAGATTTGGAAAAACCATGACCATTATACCTTTATTGTTATATGTCATGCTTGCATTTAATATTCTTGGTGTGGAAAATTCATCGAAAAGCAACATAAGAACATAATACACATAATATATATGACACTTCCCTTGATAAGGAAGTTCACCCGATGTGGGCTACGTCTCTGGGTCTCACTTCAAATCTTGACCACTTTATTCTTCTCACTATAATGATTTCTCTCCTTTACAAGTTGTAAGGCCAAAGTCCCTTTTCGATGATGGCAACAAGAGATCAGAATGTGATCAAGAATGTTTACAAGATTCACAATTTCTCATGCTCATGAGGCATCCATGATGCTGACATGGACATCATTCCCACATACTCAATACAGAAAAAGAGGAAGAATAATAAATGATCCCCATCATCAGGGGCCCATAGAATGCCTCAGATCTTCTGCTCAAATCCAAGCATATATGCAGCCCATACAAATATCCCGAAACTCCGATATTTTTGACTTCTTTGTTGGCCACTTATCATCCAAGTGCCACAAATTCTATATCACATATAGCTGATTGGTTTTATGTGGAAGAAGAGAAGAAAAGAAGGAATAAAAGGAATAAGTTGATCTTGCTGTATTACTACAACCTCTCCATGCTCCTTCAGACCTGTATCAAGCATACTATGTTGCAACATTTAATGACAAAACAACATAATGAAAATCATGCTTACATTGGCTTCTTGAGAATTTATCCTGTCAATCAGAGTCTCTGCTGTCGAAATAGACACTGCCATTGGATTCACATCATCGAATTACCCAAAATCGATTGTCAAATCATCTCAATCGGACATTGTCACCTCCAATCCCTTTCTAGACCTCCTACCTCGATCTATGTGCAATTCTGGGCATTTAATGCATTGACTACATTGGAATCCATGCCACTGTACGACCTGGGAATGCATCTTTGTGTACTTGCAAAGTTCAACATTTAAATAAAAAGAAGGGTAGACTTACCCATGAGGCAGTTTGGCCAAATTGGTTGGTGGAGGCTAAATTAGGCGTTGGTTTAGGGGAGGTCACGGGGTCAAATCCATTGGCCTCCCTTTTGGCATGATTCCCAACATCCTTCCAAATCTAGTGGATGCCTTCCAGATTTGGCGGATCCGCCAGATTTGGTAGAGGGGGGGTCAAACTGAAATTCAAATTTTTATCATGCGCCCTCACCTGGAATCTTCCTGCTACCATGTGGCAACCCATGACTGGGCCATGTGGCAGCCACCCATTAGCCCATCTATACATGCTAACTGTACCTACCATGTACTTGTTGATTGTACCTACCATGTGGCATCTCCTGGGTGGTGCCATGTGGAGTCTCCTGGAGGTGCCACATGGAACAATTTCGTTAATCCATTTGGCAGCCAAAAATGCCAAATCAACATGACATGTGGCACACTATCATTGGGCCACGTCAGCATGATGACACCATTGCCACATGTCTGTACGGATGCGACATCATTTTCCAGGTGGTCGTACGGATGCCATGTGTCTATATGGTCTTCATAGTCACTTGACACATGTCTGTATGGATGCCACGTAGTTTGTACGGTCTGCTACATGGTTGCACAGACTGCCACATGGCACATTTTTATTGGTCCATGAAATGTCTCGAAAATGCCAAAAATGGGTGACACATGGCAGCCTCTAGTGATGCCATGTCATCATGATGACTCCATGTTGACATCATCATGACACATGTTGATCTCTGCGTGTGCCATGTACCTTGTACGGATGCTGACGTCATTCGTACTAATGCTGACATCAACAGTATGGATGCTGACTCATACCTGCTGACTGGGCTAGGTTGACAAAAACTTTGACTGTGAATATCTTTCGATACATAACTTCGTTTGACGAATTGTTTATGTCATTGGAAAGCTTGCGACACACTCTTCGCGATGATCTCAATTTCACTAAGTTTTGAAGACTTTGAATTCTTTCCCTTTATCTATCTATTGAGGCCATTTTGAGCCTCCTAGGACACTTCTGAAACTTCTGAGATGTTCTCTAGATCCTTTCGGATCACGCCTCCCAACTGAAAGAACTTTTAGGCCACAATTCTTTACATTATAAGTTTTCATGTCCATTGGACTTACAATAAGAAAACCCATACCAAAACTACCTCATAAGGCCTAACAATACCAATATGTGAAAGAAAAGAAGTGATATCAAAAAATTATCACTTTTACACAATACCCTTCTATCGGGTTTGAATCGCAACATGTGTTTTACAAAAATGGCCACTCTCAACTAACTCAAGGATTTTCCCCACTCGTTCAGTCATTATGCCGAATAGGTCCTCTTTACCGAGCTTTCCTTTCTCTGTTAGTTGGTTTCCTCCTAGTGGCGGATTTCCTCGCAGCACTGTCTGACTGAGTGTCTCCCTCGGAGGTGTCTGCTTAGTATTCTTGGTCCTCTTTGGACATAGATTTGGATGCAAGGCCCAACAAGTAGCCTCATTATGTCCATCTATGCTACAATGGCTGCAGTAGCCTTTCTGCTTCAGAGGTGTATTTCCCCTACTCCTTTCTGTGTGTGGAGAGAGATCATCTATCCTCGTCCTTTTCCTAGTTTCCATAGCTTTCCTGCATAAGGATTTTCTCTTCCAACACTCGGACACTGTGTGGTTATCCAATCCACAAAAAGTGCATGGTCTTTGATTCCAGAAGCTCTATTTTATATTATTAACATACTTAAAATCAAATGGAATTTTAGAGTTTCGAGATTTCTTATACCTCGGTGAGTTTCCTGTGGAGTTAGATTGACAAGAAGAGTTGGCCTCAACTATTTCATTGTGATGCTCATATCTCCCTGGATATGTCTCAAATCCTCTATCACGAGAAGTTGTGCTCTCGGCCTGCATTGAATTAATTTCATCTCCTAATGAACTATTGACTTTTGGAATCTCAGTGACTGTCTTGGGGTCTTCTTCCTGAATGGTTTTGGACCTTTCTCCAACATCCTTTGGAATGTAGCCTAGCTCGACATATAGAGGCCAAAACACTGCCTCGATGGGATCCATAATACCTTGGCCATTGGCTCCAAGGCCTCCTTCTGTGTATCCCATTTTTCCCATCAAATTTAAACCGATGCATGAAGCGTGTTGTTCAAGAAATTTAAAAGATTCATCAACATTAATCAAGAAAGGAACTACACATGGTTTATTTACCTCCATCCCAAGATGGGACTCTTTATCTGCTTCTCAGGATGTGTCCAGTTGTTCCTAGTGAGAAGGATCAATGGATGATAGTTCTAGGAATCCTCCTTGGTTTCTAGATGCCTGGATGTCATCTTCACTTACTTGAAAAAGTGTGCATGCATTTGCACTGTCATGATCGAACCCATAACTGGTGAAGTTTCCATGGTCACAAAATGGTCTTTTCACTGTCTCATTCGTAGATCCTTCCCCTGTGTACATCTTCATGGATTTCACTACTCTTGCAACATTTGGTTCTCTTCCTCTGCAACATGAAACATTGTCTTTAATCCAACATTATCTACTTGAAGGATTTGGTTGAGCTCTTGAAGCTCATCGAACCACAATTGTTTTGGTGATCTTTCCATTCTCATCTTCAACACCTGTAATCAATATCAAGCCTGCTCTGATACCAACATGATCTGAACCCAAGGGGTGATCATTTTCCAATAGTTATTTGATCCTGTCACTCCTTCAAAGGTTCAGCTATAGATCATTTTACTTGAGCGATTTGCAATTAAAGGTATAGTTGAAGTCTTTATAGGCTTGAATCCAAAATTAATAAAAACCTATTTAGCTTCCTTATGTGTTATATGTCATGCTTGCATTTAATATTCTATGTGTGGAAATTCATGGAAAAGAAACATAAGAACATAATACACATAATATATATGACACTTCCCTTGATAATGGAGTTCACCCAAAGTGGGATACGTATCTGGGTCTCGCTCCAAAGCTTGACTGCTTTATTCTTCTCGCTGTAATGATTTCTCTCCTTTACAAGTTGTAAGGCCAAATTCCCTTTTTGGTGACGAAAACAAGAGATCAGAATGTGATCAAGAATGTTTACAAGCTTCACAAGTTCTCATGCTCATGAGGCATGCATGATGCTGACATGGACATCATTTCCACATACTCAATATAGAAAAAGAGGAAGAATAATAAATGACCCCCATCATCATGGAGCCATAGTATGCCTCAGATCTACTACTCATATCCAAGCATATATGCAGGCCATACAAAGATCCCAAAACTATGAGATTCATGACTCCTTCGTTGGCCACTTAACATCCAAGTGCCACAAATTCTCTGTCACATATAGCTGATTTCTTTTACGTGGAAGAAGAGAAGAAAATAAGGAATATAAGGAATAAGTTGATCTTGTTGTCTTGCTACAACCTCTCCATGCTCCTTCAGACCTATATCAAGCATACTATGCTGCAACATTTAATGAAAAAACAACATAATAAAAAACATTCTTACATTGACTTCTTCAGAACTTAGCCTGTTGATCAGAGTCTCCATTGCTGAAAATACACTACCATTGGATTCGTCTCATCAAATTACCCAAAATCGTCTGTCAAATCATCTCAATCGGACACTGTCACCTCCAGGCCCTTTATAGACCTCCTTCCTCGATCCACATGAAATTTTGGGCATTTAATGCACTAACTTCATTGGAATCTGTGCCATTGCATGACCTGGGTGCACATCTTCATGTACTGGCATAGTTCAACATTTAAATAAAAAGAAGGGCAGACTTATCCATGAGGCCGTTTGGCCAAATTGGTTGGCGGAGGCTAAATTAGGCCCTGATTTAGGGGAGGTCACGGGTCAAATCCATTGGCCTCCCTTTTGGCATGTTTCCCAATGTCCAGCCAAATTTGGTGGATCCCTGTCAGATTTGGTGGAACATCGCCAAATTTGGCAGGGAGGGGGGGGTCAAACTGAAATTTAAATTTTTGTCATGCACCCTCACTGGGCATCTGCCTGCAGCCATGTGGTAACTACCCATTAGCCCAACTATACGTGCTGACTGTACCTTCCATGTACTTGCTGATTGTACCTACCATGTGGCATCTCCTGGAGGTGCCATGTGGCATAATTTTGTTAATTCATTTGGTGGCCAAAAATGGCAAATCAACATTCCACGTGACACACTGTCATTAGGCCACGTCGGCATGATGACATCATTTCCACGTCATCTACCAGGTGGTCATACAGATTCCACATGTCTGTATGGTCTACATAGTCACATTCCATGTGTTTGTACATATGCCATGTCATATGTACTGTCTTCTACGTGGTTGTATGGAATTTCACGTGGCACATTTTTACTGGTCTACGAATGACCCAAAAATTCAAAAAATGAGTGACACGTGGCAACCTATGGTGTTGCCACATCATCATGACACATGTCGATATCTCTGTGTTCCACATACCTTGTACAAATGCTGACGTCATCCATACTGATGCTGACATCAGTAGTACAGATGTTGACTCATCCCTCCTGACTGGGCTAGGTTGACCAAAACTTGTACTGCGAATATCTTTCGATCCGTAACTCCGTTTGATGAACCGTTTACACCGTTGGAAATCTCATGACACACTATTCACGATGATATCAGGTTCTCTAAGCTTTTAAGACTTTGAATTTTTTCTCTTTCTCTATCTACTGAGGCCATTCTGAGCCTCCTGGGACACTTCATAAACTTCTGAGATGTTCTCTAGATCCTTCCGGATCAATGGATGTAACTCTCGATTTCTCCCCTCTTTCTATGGATCGACCTCTAACCACCATTTCTTTTGGTGTGGAGGTTTATATACTATATTTCCTCCTCACATTCTCAGATAACAAAGCTCCCACAACAAATTTATGTTCAATAGTATCGGTTGTACTAAAGCTAATAGAAGTGACTAAATGATCCCAAGACTTAGACAATGAACACAACAACGTCACTGCGTTATCTTCCTCAATGATTTTTACATCCATACTAGTTAACTAGCATATGAGAGTATTAAATACATTGAAATGATTAGCAATCTTGGTACCTTATTTCATCCGTAGACTGTACAATTTTCTCTTCAAGTAGATTCAGTTGTTTAGGTATTTCGTCATACAAAGTCTCTCCATTATGATCTATAGTTTTGTTGTTGTTTCCTCTCTAATGATATCGAAGAGGAAATTGTTGAACAAATATAATCGAATGATTTTGATACTCCTTGCATCAATATCTTTCCATTCTTTGTTCGTCATATTCGTTGGCTTATTTCTCTTTCCATCCATTACTTTATGCAATCCCTGTTGCACCAAAAGATACCACACCTTGAGCTTCCACAACTCAAAGTTGTTATTTTCATTAAATTTCCCCACCTCAAACCTTGCATTCATCATTTTTTCCATTCTCCATAGACTCCTCCTCGACTCTTCGAGAAAACCTTAGTTGGAATCCTTCTAATCTCTTAGATAAACCCTCATCTCTTTGACTCGGCCCTCAACTCTTCGAGAAAACCTCAAATGGACTCCTCCTCCGGCTCTTTGACTCGACCGCCAACTCTTCAAGGAACCATCAAATGAAATCCTCCTTGGATCTTCCTACATAGATCCTATGTACATGGGAAACCCTCGACTGAAATCCTCTCATCTCTTCACAGATCAACCCTTTGTGCATGGGAAACCCTCGACCAAACTGTTGACAACCTTCACTGCTTGGCTCGGACACAGATCAACCTTTGTGCATCCTTCACCTCTATTTCCACCTTCCTCCAATCTGTCATGCAACTAGGTGGTACAGATTCAGAGTGGTTTCTTCCTTTGCTCTGATACCAATTGTTGTATTCGATCTTGAAAATAGTGAATTAATGGAAAGAGAAAAAAGATAACACAATAAATAGAAAATAACAAAAATATGGGGGAAACTTATCTTTTATTGCTTCTGTTAATCAATGAAGAACAAAAGGGTTTAAAAGTATGTGAAGCACCTCATGGGATTCTTCATTTAAACAAACATTCTGAAAGAATTTACAGGGATATGAAAAGCCAAATTCTTGAGAAACCACAACCAGGTTTGAAGAAAACAAAATGAGTTGTAACTGCAGAGGTATGTGTTGTCACCACCCAACATTGAAAGCTAATATAAATAATTTTGTAGTACTGTAAGAGTCTTAAATAGTCCAAATTCACATGTGGTTTAGTTGTAGTGTGCATCCAATATAAGCTTATGTTGGTGCTCACCTTGAGGTACACAAAGTTTGTCCTATCTTGTAGAGAAAATTTCCATTCAAGTGATAGTTGAGGGAAATTAACCGACTAGTCTGAAGTTGTCAATATATTAATGAAAAATTAGTGTCTTCTTCATATAGTGGAGGCCAAGTAATGATGCCATAACCATGCATACTTAACACTATAATAAGTGAAGCCATTTGGGGTCAACTAAGGTGTCATTTTCCTTTCTTGTGCTTATTTACTAATTGAAATTGTTGTAGGTAACTAGTCCACTTGAGTTGTTTTGTCGTCCATAACTTATGAAGAAGTGAACTCTAGAGGATTTTGGTCGGTGTGGGTGACCATTTCTTTGAGTCTTTACTGGATTGTAGTGTCACCATTACTTAATTTCTTGCGTAATGACATACAATGCCCTTTCATAGGTGAAATAATTATGAATAGTTTCATTGAAAGTATTTGAATGGAATGCTACTTGATATGAAAAGATCTTTTAACGAAAATGGTTGAGTTATTTTGCATGAGTTATTTTACCATTTAGGAAATTAATGAAAGAGGAATAATTAGTGAAGAAACATGGCAGCCATAAATCAATATACGGATCTTGAAATAAACATAAAGGAACAACAAACCATAAACACCAAAGTGATAACGGAGTTCGACAATCTTGCCTACATCTCCAGGCCTTTGTCTCAGTGGGTGAGGATTTCTTATTTATGTTCAAAGATTTAAAAGTACATCATAACAATTCCAAAAGGATAACAATCTGATCTGGTCTTGTTCTACCAAATCTCAAGAATCCATCAAAATTGACGGCATTGAAAACAGATGACCAAAGCTCCCAGAAATGGCCCACACTCCTCATTGGCTCATTCTCATCATATACTCAAAGTATTAAAAAAAATACTTTGCAATGCTCATAATGCTAAAACTATGGCTCCAGAATGTTCAAAAACCCCTAGCTGGGCTCTTCCTGCACCTGGATTGGCCAAACATTGAAGAAAATACACTCTTGAGAGTTTTCCCCAATAACTTGCAGTCCTATGTTATGCAAAATGTACCTATAGGCCACTGAACGTAGCTCTTTGTGCGTTCCCACTTAAAAAACTTGACACACACCTATTTCCCGCAACTCAAGAGATCGTGTCGCACCGTTAAGGTGATGGCACATTTTCCCTGGCAGAGGACTAGGTCATATGGCCCATGTGGCCCTAGTCTAGTGCTAGCGCGATGACCCCCTTCTGGCCCTGGCTCCTCGTCATATGCACGACCATGTGTCCGGGCCTTACCTTATCCACGTTCTCCTAGTCCCATGTTCATAGTGCTTTGGTTACGCTCTTGGTTGGCAGCTAGCTCGACTGACCGGGGCTAACCACAAATATCTGCGCCAACAATATTAAACCCCGAGTCATATGCATATGTGCCAAAACCAAGGGCTATATAACAACCACATGTATCACATAAAGGATGGTTCACATTACAAGGTCGCATGGCACGCGTTGGGGTCTAAGGCTATGCGTCAACCCTTTATTCCGCCTGAAATACATCCATTCAACCTTAAATAAAAACGGTTCCATAAGTTGTTAAGACCCATTGTGTAGGTGGGTTGGAAGCTCGGCCTACGCGAAGATTTGGCTGCACATGGAGGTCATGGGTTCGACCCCCACAGACCCTCAAACAAACTTTTAATCAAATCCAAATAAGGGGTGCCACGTGGAAGCCCATGACTGGGTCACGTGGCACCTTCACATTCGCCCAAACATGCCACGTGTCATGATACCATTCATACACCTGTCATACCCAGTCATCATCTCACACAACTGCCACATCATCTTGTAGTTCAGTCATCTGCCATGTGTCGTACGATTGTATGGACCTGCCACATTAGTCGTATAGACTTGCCATGTGTCACCCTTGAAGTGGTGACACGTGTCACAATATAAATTGTTCACCTGTCACCATCAAATTACCAATCAACACCAACTTATCACTGCCACCTCACTGTACGACCGTACGACCCTGTACAGTCAACTAACACATCAGCACTGTACGGACTGTACAGTCATCAAATTTTCCCTATATGTCCAAATGAATAGATCTGATATATTTCACCTATGATTTCCATTTGAGCCCATTCAAGTTGCGTTGGGTTCGTAATGTTGAGGCCTATGCACACGTCCTTTTTGAAGAGATTCCGAGCACTTTGAGTTTTAGGCCTTCTTGGACCCCATCTTGGCTCCTGGATCCAATTCTGGATCACAAATCCCCGCTAAAGACCTTTTGGTCCTCAAAATGGTTACACAATGGACCTTACTAATTACATAATCATAAGGATAAACAAAACACTATGTTGTACAAAAATGATGTTATAACAAGTCATCATTTCAACATGTGCGATTACACACTAGCATATTTGGCCCATTTTACGACAGTTGTTTCGACGCTATTGCGACATTATGTCGTTGATATGGCGATGAATTTAGAGTCTCTGAAATTTTGGTTTAGGTGACGTGGAATTTGTGACGAACTTGATCAAACGTCGCATAAGCGACGATATAGGCAAACAATCTCAAACCAACTTTTCGTCTAAATTGCGACAACAACTTTTATAGTTAAATTGACGCATCAATAGAAGTCGTCGTCACATATTCGACGACAATTTTTTGTTGTTTATGTAGCTAAACCGACGCAACAGTAGAATTTTTTGTCGCATATTCGACGCCACTTTTCATTTTTTATATAGCTGAACCATCGCATCAATAGAAGATGTCGTCGCCTATTCGACAACAACTTTTTTTTGTTTATGTAGCTAAACCGATGCATCAATAGAAGTTGTCGTCACCTATTCGACAACAACTTTCCGTTGTTTATATAGAAAAACCGTTGCATCAATAGAAACTGTCATCGCATAGGCTATGACATCTTTTCAATGTTTATATAGCAAAACCATCGCATCGATAAAAGTTGTCGTCGGATATGCGACGACCAAAATTTATTTAGAAAAAAAATAAAAAATTATTTTGGGCATCAATTTTGATATTATTATTAATATTAAATCCCAAAGGGTATTGCATGAGCCCTGTATTGATTTCACAAAGCCTTGGGACTTATTTGATGGAGCTTATCAAGGATCTCCAAAAATGTGTGGGGATGGAGTCATACTCTTTTTAGATCATTACCACTTCTTCTCCTTAAAATATGGAGCAGGACTGGGAGCAAATAACATGGTTGAATTCTACACCCTCTAGATGTTGATGAAAGTGGCACTTGAAAAACATATTAGGTGTTTGCAGGTTCTTGGAGATTTTAAGTTGTTGATGGATTGGGATAATGGAAAATTTAATATTACATATTTGGTCTTGGAGCCAATCATGGCACTATGCTTGGAGAA
>JZKD02S2049270.1:151486-163655 GCA_000966675.3 Picea glauca
TTCTTGAATGAGGGTAGTCCTTTGAAGTGCTTCCTGCCTGGTTTCATCCAACTCATTAAGCTACAAGAGTCTTTGTTGTTGGGCTTCATCCAAGTTCATGCCAACTTGTACTGCAATCTTGAAGGTTTTGATCTGAAATTCTATGGGGAGAAGCACCTGCTTTCCATACACTAACTCATAGGGTGTATGTCTTGTTGTATTCCTCTAGGTGATTCTATAAGCCCATAAGGCTTCTAATAATTTGTTAGCCCAATCCTTATGGTGTAGATGTACTGTTTTGGTAAGAATGGACTCAATAACTTTGTTGGTGGATTCTACTTATCCATTTGCTTGTGGATAATAGGGTGTAAATTTCCTGTGTTTGATTTGGTACTGTTATGTAACAGATTTGACTAGATGAGAGGTAAATTGAGTTCCCTGATCAGTCACAATTTCTCGCGGTACACCAAATCTAGTAAAGATATCATTAAAAAGGAAATCTACCACTGATTGTTCACTTGAATCCGGTAAAGCCTTTTCTTCAACCCATTTAGTCACATAGTCAGTGCATACAAGTATATACTTTTTCTTTTTAGATGCAGGGTTAATGGGCCCTACAAAATCTAATGTCCATTTCTCGAATGGTTCAATGACTATTTGGGCTTGAAGTGGCATTTGGTCTCATGCAGTAGGCTTACCCATTCATTGACATTCATCACAATTGGATACATAGGTTTTATCATATTTGAAAATATGGGGCCAGTAGTAACCTGATTGCAGAACTTTGTAAGCAGTCCTTTTATTTGTGGAGTGTCCTCCGCAAGGGCCATGATGGCAGGCTTGTAAAATATCATGAATTTAATCTTCCCTTACACATCTCCTGATCACCAAATCTGGTCCTGTTTTGTAGAGGCAATCATCGTGCCACATGTAATTTGCACTTAGTTGAATTACTTTCTGTTTTTATCTAGGAGACAATTTCCGAGGCATCTTCCCTGTCACAAGATAGTTAGCAACATCTGCATACCATGGAGTGAATGTAGAAATAGAAAATAAATTTTCATTAGGAAAGGTATCTTCTACTGGTGCATTATCTCCCAGATGAATCATTCTAGATAAGAAATCAGCCACGAGATTACATTTACCAGGTCTATCAATAATGTTGATATTAAACTCTTGTAATAATAGGAGCCATTGTGTAACTCTAGGATTTGTTACAAGTTTGTTCATTAAGAATCAGATGGATGAATGATAGTGTGTACAAAATCTTGATATCCTGTAATATAGTGTCTAAATTTATTGATAGCATGGACTACAACTAGTAATTCCTTTTCTGTGACTGTATAATTAACTTCAGCTGGAGACAGATTTTTACTGATGAAGTAAATAACATAGGGCATTTGATTTTCTCTTTGTCCAAGGACTTCCCCAAGGGCTGTGTTTGAGGCATCGGTACATATATGAAAAGGAAGGGATGAATTTGGTCCTCTTTATACAGGGGTAGTTGACAATTTATGTTTTAGAATTTCAAAAGATATTTGGCATTCATCATTCCACTTAAATTCAGCGTCTTTGGATAATAATTTAAATAGAGGGGTAGCTAGGCTTGTAAAATTCGGAATGAATCTTCTATAATATCTAGCATGTCCTAAAAAGCTGCGAACTTCCTTTTGTGAGGAAGGTATTTTGATTTGTGTGATGATATAAATCTTTGCCGGATCAACTCTCATGCCAGAATGGGAAATGTGATGTCCCAAAACAATACCTTTAGTAGCATCATTTTTTATTTTTCATTACTTAAGGAAATGTTAGTTTCCTTACACCTAATCAAGACTTTTTATAAACTGGCCAATGCTTCCTGTAAGTCTTGCCCATGGACTGCAAAGTCATCCATGTAGACTTCCACACAATCATTGGTCAAGTCAGAGAAAATGGCTAGGACAACTCTTTGAAAAGTGGTCGGGGCATTACAAAGTCCGAAAGGGAGCACCCTATAAGAATATGTGCCCCAAGGGCAGGTGAAAGTGGTCTTTTCCTGGTCTTTGGGTGCTATTTGTATCTGGTTGTAACCACTAAACCCATCCAAGAACGAAAAATACTTCTTTCTGGACAGGGTATCCAACACCTGATCAATAAATGGTAAAGGAAAGTAATCCCTATGGGTGGATTTGTTTAATTCCAGGAAGTATACACATATCCTCCACTTACCATTTTTCTTGGGAACTATGACAAGTGGAGATACCCATTGACTATCTGAAATGGGGTATATGAGATTGGCTCGGAGGAGTTTTTGTAATTCCTCTTTTACAATATCTTTAAGGGTTGGATTCATCCTTCGCTGAGGTTGTATGACTGGTTTGATTTGGTCATTAGTGTAGATATGATGTGTGCATGTGTCAGGGTGAATGCCTTTCATGTCTGCATAATCCCATGCAAAGGCATCAAATTGTCTTTGGAGCATTTCAATCACTTATGTCTTTTGTTCTAGTTCCAAACTAGAGTTGATATACAAAGGTTTTCTTGGGCTAATCTCAACAAGTTCAGTAGTTTCTTCCTTATTTGAGGAGGCTGGTGATAAAGTGTATAATTGAGTGATATCAGGGTGCCAAGTTTGTTGAAATTCGGAACTAAAAATATGTGACAATTCTGCAAAAGACCTTGGGTATTCAATGCAATTTGTGTCAGCCAAAAATAAGCTTAAGACTTGTTCATCTGATTGTTCTTGTATCCCTCTTACTTGTTCAAGTGTTAACAGAGGTCTAATGCAATATTCCTCTCCATAAGGGTTTTCTAACCAAATAGGTATTTCTTGTGCCGGTTGGGCAGGATGGAAGAGAACAAGTTTTTGGCTATGTGTGCCATTGGATATAGTCATCTCACCAGACTGACAGTTGATAAAGGCATTTGTTGTGGCCAGCCAAGGGAAGCCAAGAACCACAGGGTGTCTTGGTTTGGAGGATGATTTAGAATAGATGACTAAAAAGTCTACTAGATATTCCCAAGAAGCTAGAGTGATTGTGACATCATCTAGACTTCTTGCAGGGCTAATGACTGACTTATCTGCCAACTCGATCATGGTTTGGGCTGGTCTTAGCTGATTGATTTGGATCTTCTACATAGTGTCAAAGGGCATTACATTAATAGCTGCACCCAAATCAATGAGTGTATTTGGTAGAGAAATGCCATTAATTTCAATAGTGACAACTGGGTTTCCAAGATCATTATATTTGTATGGCATTTCATAAATGAATTCAGATAATTGTCCCACTACCTGAACACGAGGATGTTCCTTCTTCTTCCTTCCTGGTTTCTTAATGCAAAGACCCTTTATAATTTTGGTGTAAATAGGGATATCCTTAATAGCTTGTAGCAGAGGTATTTTTATGCACACATTTCGTAATTCATCTTCTATACCTTTGTGCAAGGGTGGGTTAGGTTTCTTCACTAACAGTATTTTGGGGTAAGGTGGAAGAATAATTTGTTGGGGTACTCATACAAACTGAGAAGTGATTGGGATAGGAGGAGAGGCCTCTTCTTCTACAGGGGTGGTTTGAGTGTTTTATTCCTCAGAATGATTATTATTTTCTTCCTGAATTATTACTGCAGGATCTGATTGGTTTACCACTTTTCCCGATTGTAGTTGAATTTCATAGGTGGGAAAGGTTTGAACTTCTATATTCTGCACAGGGTGGGTGGGTCGATTATTGGGGTTAGAGATTGGCTGGGCAGGGATTGTTGTTGGTCTCGAAGGATTGTGGGCAGCTTGGTTTTGTGGTTGTTGATTGGGGTTTATAGATACTTGTTGCTGTTGATTAAGATTCAAGGGGGTTGTAAATTGTTGTTGTATAAAAGGTGGGAGTAAAGATTGCATATGTGGTGGGATGAATCTAGGTAGTAATTGGGAAATGTTTGTAGGGTACTGTGGATATGTAGGGTAAGAGGGATTTCCATACATAGGTCCCCTCCAACCTTGTTTCCAAGGCTGAGTTTGCTGAGGTGTCCATTGTGGATAAGTCATTGGGGAAGGAACCCATTGTTGTTGTTGATATTCTGTATTAAGATCATAAAATGTATTGGGATTTTGGGCTCTCCAAGGTCTTCTAGAAGGGTATGGCTATTCTTGTGAGACTCCTCCTCCCCTATACATGGCTTGTAGTTCAAGCAAGGTTGGACACTCAGATGTGGGGTATTCTAGTGTACATAGACTGCATATTTCTATGACATTTAATGGGCATTCTTTCTCGTTGTTGTGCTTCTTTCGGCATCTATGACAAAATATTGCTAAAGCATCTTCTTCTTGTTTCTTTTTCAGTTTTAGAGTATCTAATTGGTTACTTATTGTGCTCAATATGTCTGTTTTAAATTTCTCCAATAAGTTTCCTAACTCAATTCTGGTGACAGTCCCTGAACTTTGTTTTATATTTCTACTAAAAGGATCTCTTGGTCCTTTGCCTGTTTTGGCTTGTCCTCTTGAGTATCTCCTATAGTAATCTGCAATTTCTGAAAAAGGTTTTTGGTGTACATCTCCTGAACTCAACAAGTTTAAAACTTCTATGTAGTCATCCCTAAGACCTTTCAAGAATACAATTCTTACTATAGCTGAGTATGAGGTGAATAGCTTTGACTTTTGATAGTTGTATAAGAACCTTTCTAAGTAGTCTTTAGGACTTTCATCTTCTGTTTGATGCATTTTAAAAATGTCATTTTTAACATTATCCTTACAATAGTCTTGGTATTTTCATAAAAATGTGTCTTTCATATGATCCCAAGAAAGGATTGTATTTTCTCCTAAGCTCATGAACCATCTTAAGGCTGAATCTTTCATTGTAGTAGGAAAAAGCTTAAGTTTTTGGGCATCGTCTAAGTAGTTATAAATTCTACATAATATGCCAAACTCAAATAAAAATAAATCTGGATCTTTAGTTGACATACCTCTGAAAGTGGGTAACGATGATAGTGGGATATTCTTCATGCTGACGTTTCTGGAAATATCCAAGATTGGAAACCCAAAGGTATTAGTTTCTGTAGTTGCATTTCCTTCTTCTTCTGCCATTCTACTAATGGATGGTTCATAAACTGGATTTTCTATGTCTCCTAAATGTTCAGTAGACTCACGTTTTGCCTGTCCCAATACCAATTCTTTCATTTTAGGTTCTCCTTCTTGAGCCTCGCTGGCTCCCCTTGAATTATCTGTTGGTGGAATTTTTCCTGCACCAATGTCAGTTGGATTAGTGGGGGGGTTTGTTTTTGAATCTTTGGAGCTTACAAATCTACCCTTGTTATCTCTATATCTATGCATAAAATGGAAATTTGATTCTTTAGCTGAATTGAAATCCTAATTCTATCTAGAAGGTAAGAAGGAAACCTTGCTTCAGAGAACCCCACTCTAGTGGATGCGTGGCTCTTCACTCACGTCTTAAACGTTTTATCCTCCTCCCTCAAGCAACCTTTTAAAAACATTAAAATTTATGCAAACAATCTAAGCTAAAAATTACTTCCTACCGTTTGCAACTCCTCGGCAATGGCGCCAAAATGTTGTGCTACTTATATGTTTAATATAATGCACTCATTAATTATCAATCCAGGATTCGTAATCAACAGAGTTACAAGACACCAATAAGAAAGGTAATTCCTAATGTCACGAGTATAGAATCAAACTAGATTATGTCTGCTGTAAACAAATCAAAATAGAAAACTTCAATGCATTTTGGTTCTCTTTCACAGAGAGGCTATCTATTTCATTATGGCACATGAAAGTATGAGATGGAATTGGTTTGATAGATCAACTCGGATGTCTGACCTAGAAAACTAATTATGCAATCCACACTTTCTGAAAAGAAATCACACATCAACCAACATAGCATGGGTAGTTCAATAGTCAATATGTTGGTTCTGTTGTGGTTCACAATGAACTTCACTAGTTCTTATCCAAGTAGTCTTGACTATTTCTGCCAACAACTATGATCACTCAAGGAAATCAAACTCATGAGAACAGAAACAGGGCATATGCAAAATAGAGCAATTAAAGATCTTTAAGCAATTATAGAATGGAAATCTTAATCTAAGCTGCACTGCTATCATCTAATAGAGTTAAAGCTTTAGCTAATTCAATGTTTATATTACTAAAAACAAATACTAATGCTAATCTACAAAGAGGCTAACCTTTGTTGTGCACTGGGCCCTTACCGCTTCAACAGGTCAGTTGCTGAAGTCTACAGGAATCTTGCTTTTAATGCACACATTACTCTCACTCACACTTCAAAACATAAAATCAAAACTCTCTTTAACAATTCAACTCATTCTTAATCATAGATAATCAGAATATGGAGATAAATTAACATTATGTTAATCTTCACTCATAAAATATGTTTTGTACTATCATACGCTGCTTACATATTGATGATATGCTAACTCTCCTGCTACCTCTACCATCCTTTCCATGACTATTTAATAGTTTGAATCGTGAAGCACAAGGAGGCGAAGTGATTTGCAAATCAATCAGTTGTTAAGTTTAATCATTTGGTTACATCGTTAGCTTCATCCTCATGACACGAAGTGCATGAGGATGAGGCAATTAACAAATTGTTCTTATCATAGCTTTGCTAAAACAAATAGATGTCCACCAATTGACTTAGGCGAGATCTGACACTTAACTTAGTGCATAGGCTCTTCCATATTAGTACCGGATTGTAACAGGAAGATGGTACCGGATCACGACAGGGCACAAAAGGTGGTATTGGATCATAACAAAGCATGGTCATTGGTACCGGATCATAACAGTGTGTGTTCATTGGTACCGGATCACAACAGGTAAGATTTAGTACCAGACGCGTTTAGTACCAGATCAGACAATAACAGTCTTGGTCTGCAGGTACCGGATCATGCTAGAGCTGGTACAAGAATGCTAGACATCTAGAGGTCAAAGATTCACATATGACAAATCGAGCATTAGTACATGAAATATTTAATTCCTTAACTCTATAAACCACAAAATACATGAATTAACCGTACTTTACCTTATGACCTTATTACTGGCAATTGGTAGCGTTTTTGTCATTCACTCAAGCTTTAGATAGGTCCAAAAAGGTATAGGTGAAGAGTAAAATAGGGTAATGAGAATGTCAATTTCAAGTCTCAACAGTCTGATGATGGGCTTGGAAAGAGTATTATGAACCTATTGTTTTGAAATCTGTGGAAGTGGATTTACTGCATGTTGATGCATCATTGAAAGGTTTTCTTCACTGAAATCAAAAGAAAACTCTTGAAATGTAGGTTCATGAATAACTTTGTCTGAAACTGATTATGAAGTTGTATCACTGTGTTGTTCCTTCACTGACTGTTGATTAAAAACATCATCATCATCATCATCATCATCATCATCATTATCATCATCATCATCATAGAGAGGGTTGTGTTGAACAAAAACTAGTTCAGAGCACTTCACTGGATGATGATTTTTGAGATCAGTCAACTCATCATTCAATAGCTAGGATAGAGATTGAAGAAGTCTAACTTTAGCTTTATTCACTTGCAAACAAGTTAGCACTGATTAAAGAGTTGTTTTGTTCAATATCATTGTGTTGTCTTCATTGTTGTTTATTAGAGTGTTCAGTAACTCTAATAATTCTAGATTTCAAGCCATTTTCAAAACACTAAAAGAGGTCTCCTTGTGTAGGTAGATTCTTATTACAATTTGACTCAACAGAAGAAGGATTGCTTGCAACTCTCTCAATTGAATCACTCTCTTGAACTTCACGCTCGCTTGCTATTCACACTCACTTGAACTTTCTTCCAAGAAGTTGAGGATGTCGGTTACCACCGAAAATGCATCCCAAGATAGTGATGTTTACAATGATTTGAGTTTCAAGTACTCATCCTTGTCAATTACGACTCAAAATGACTCTAGGGTGTCGGGTTCAGCCGAAAATACACCTTATGACAAATTCAATTCAACTCAACTTGATTTTAAAAAGACAAGTAAACTTACAAAAGGACAATTTGCAAGTTACAATAAATCCTGATTCTGAAGTTGAATTACTCTTGAATGTGTTGTCGATGCTTTTGAGTCCAGTTCTCCTTTGATTATGAGCTTGACTTGTTCATTGCTTTAGTATTCTTTGTCGATGCTTGATTTGCATTATTTTTGCTTGAATGCATGTGCATGAGTAACATTGTTCTTGAGCTTGTGTGTGTTGCGTTAAATGCTAAAATTGTAAGTTTGTTTATGTCAAAACTAGACAGTAAACACTATAAGCCTCCATGAAAATTTCACCTCAACACACTACAGAAGGTGTACCTAAGATCCCCTTATTCAATTTCGGGCGGATCTAGGACACAAAACAAAAGACTTCAATTTTATTATAAATATCTCTCTTACAGTAACCGTGCTCAAATACATTTTGAAGCTATATTGATCTTCATCAACAATATAAAATTTCAATAACTCATCGAGATGAAGCTTCTTTCTTCTCATCCTACAAATTTCTCCATAGGATAAGTACTAACAACTTTTACAAGTGTCATTATCTCTCCAAAAACCCCCATTCTCCCAAATCAAGTATCAATGTCTTGCTCTACAAACAAAATGGTCAATTGCCAAAAACTTAAAGGGTTAGTGCACTTATAGTGACCATACATTTCTTCATGATTTTAGTGGATGTTTGCAGCTGATCAAAGTATTTTATCAAACTCACCACAATGCTCTTGGTGATAGACATACCCCCATGTTGATGAAGGCCTTCGATAGGTTCAAGATGAAAAGTGGACCTACCATGAAAGACTCTTGCAGGTGCAATGATTGTCATTCTGGTGTCCAAAATTATATTTGCAGTCTACATGTATGTGTACAAAACTTTTCAATCGCACCACCTTCTTGTCTATGAATTCTTAGCTAATTTTTGGGGCAATAGGTCACGCTTTCTGGTCTATGTATCCGTAGCTAGTTCTATCCTTGTAGGCATTGAATCTGGTGCAAGCCATGAGATAAGTTTTACAATCTTTACAAATTCCATTGCGATTGCAGCCAACAATGCATCTCAGCTGATCCTCGAGAGAAAAAGGAGGCAGATTCGCCCTTGGATTCCTCTCCTTGAATGGACAATTTTTTTTGTTGGCAATTGTTAATATTCTGTACAACGAAACGATAATCTATTCGGGAAATAGGAACACGCCAGTGTCCAACAATGAAACACTGATCGTGAGCAGAGATAGAAATTTGGTCATGGATGAATCTGCCCAGTCGACAGAGAAAAAAAAAACTTGGAGATCACGTTTCTGGCAGCGGACCGGGAACATCGTCGGGATCAGTTTAGGGGCTAGTCTGTTGTTCATAGTGATTCTGTTCTTTCCCTTTATCACACTGTGAAAGAAACAACAAAAAACAAATATGGCGACCGCTAAAGGGGACAACGGTTTCTTGAAGACACTGTCGGTTCTGCCTCCCAGATTCACCTTTGACGAGCTCAAGGCAATCACCCGAGACTTTAGTCTAAAGTTGGGCTCCTTTGGGATATATAAGACGACCTCGAACAGAGGCACACGACCCATGGGCCACGATGTCTCCAACTTACAAACAAAGGCAGAGCCAAGCTCTAGATCAGAGTGTAAGAGCAGAGCCAACGACGTTTAAATGCTGCCAGGCACAGACCCAAAAGGAGTCTGTAGGTACAACAAACACGGAGGGCATGTCCACACTGTAGAGGACGATCTGAGTGTATTAAAGAAATTTGATCTTTGAGGTCAAATTCTACTCTCCCTCAAAACCATGATCTATCCAAATCCTGACTTTTGACTGCTGGCAGATCGCCCGTGTGAGAGAAAATCCCATACACAACAACATGGTAAATATTATCTAGGGCCAAAGGTCGACCTATAGCCTGTATGAGGTTGTGATCTGAAGTAGTACTGCCACAGATCAGGATGCCACGAGTACCAATGTAGAAGGGAGGCACCGGTGCGAGAGAGGCCATGGTCTTGGAGCCGTTGGTCTATGGACTATACTATAAACAGAGGACGCGCTGCACATCTACACTTATTTTTCTTTACACGAAATGAAAACTATTTTTCTGTACATATCCATGGAAAAGTGAATGATTCATAGATCTATAAAAGTGAGAATAGTCAAGAAACAAATATGCATTTGTTACCCAAAACCTGCGAATGTTTCCACCATGTTGTTGTAATTAACTAGACGCTGCTATCAATGATCTTTCATCACGCAACACAGAAAACACACTATTTCTCTACTCTTCCCATGTCCCTATGTACTCCCATGAGGGACTTATGCCCGTTCCAGCTCCGATATTATCACCATATTTTCACCATGGCTCTGATACCAATTGATAAATCAGAAACAAGAATAACAATATGGCGGAAAAGGCTCATAAGCCAACACTTAATTATTCACTCCAATGTTACATATTTATAGTACAATGGGTGATGCCACCTCATAGAGAGATTTTCTCTAGATCCTAAAAGCATGCATGATGACTATGCTAGGCAATCTTAACTAACTCATTAGTCATCACTTGAGGATATATTACTAATATCCTAAATGAATACAACAAATATAGGTGACAATTTAGACTTAGTGATTGGTAAAGGTAAGCCATAGGCTAACATGGAACTTAGGTCTTGTCCATGGTCAGGGAAAGAACATAAGGTTTTTAGGTGCTATTTGCATATAGTTGCATATAGGTTTTTAGGGAAAGAACATAAGGCATGTTGCATAGTTGCATAGTTGCAATATAGTTGCATACAAAATTGTTGCAATATAGTTAAGTGAAGGCCCAATTTTATGTAAGTGATTAATAGTAAGCATGTGAAATTAGGAACGACTCTTAAAATGTTTTTCATTGTAAAACACTCTCAATGAAGAAAATTCATATGGGTTTTGGGATCAAAATCATATGGGTTTTGGGTTTGAAATAATGAAGCATGATTTCCACAACCACAACAATCATCAATGTATGACATACATGGGAAACATAACCCCCATGGAATTTTGATTTCTTGGGATCATGGTCTACATGATTATGTTCTTTATGTCTTGGGAGTCCTAGTTTGGAATGAAGTAGAAAAAACAACCCATTCATATATAGGAGTGAACCAATAGAACCAAACATTTTTCTTGATGAGTGAATGGTAAGGCAACAACATGGAAAGAAGTTTACATAGATAACCTTCCTTTACAATATATCCAAAGGTTCCCCACCCTCTCTGATCTAACTTTTGACAATATTGATGACTGTATCCCTTCATATTTATAAGCATCAAACCATAATATGTTCCATGTGAATCAAAGGCTCTTCAAAATTCCAACCCAACCATCTACCTAAGTTATGATACCACCTTGAAATGTCAATAAGAGTGGTTTTATTCTTCTTGTCCAACCACACTTTCAATGGTAATAGCTCCAATATGCTCTTCAACAATTGATTTCAAATTATGATATATTTCCAAATCATTATTTCTTTCCCATTTCTAGGCACCCAAGTGAGCCTTTATTGAATTAATTGGATTCTTGATTTAATGAGACTCCAAATATGGGATCCTCTCTAGTTTTCCTACTTCCCTTCAATGCATCTCTTTCTTATCACATTCAAGTAATTCTTCCACAAAACCTTTTTCCACCAGTCCACTCTTCCCATGATCAGCCTCCAAAACAATTTTCCTCCCATTGCTAGATTTAGGAGAAAATGATCTCTAATTATCAAGCCTCCTCTATCTTTGTGGGCTCTTAACAATGATCAATTGATGAGATGAAAGTTTTTATATTTTTCCTCGCCAATTTTTTTTTGGAGTACTTGCTATTTTCTGCATTATCCCAATGGATTCTAGCATAGTTGAGCATTAAAAAACCAAAAGGGATATACGAATTAATTTAATTATAATGATGCACCTATCTATATTTAACCATTGTGAACCCAACCAATAGAACTTGCATTTTATTTCGTCCAAGATACTCTACTAGGACTGAGCTGAGGAGTTACTTAGAGAAAGAGACATACCTACATACTTAAAGGAAGACCATTTCTCTTGAAAAGGGAACTGCAAAATCTTTGAAATGCTTTGAATATTGGTTATGTGCAATTGATTTTGGCAATGAGCTAGTGAAGGGATATGAAGCACACAAATGAGCTGATTTTCCTAGAGACATTGATTAGCGATCAAGAAGATGAAACATAGATGC
>JZKD02S2049270.1:187375-204727 GCA_000966675.3 Picea glauca
ACATGGAATCCTACTCGCAGATGTGTATGTGTGAGTGGGTGACTGGGTTCTACTGCCTGCCCTTGAGTTCCCCTGTGTTTCATGTGGGGCTTGCATGCCTGGGATGTCTACCATAGCCATTATATCCGCTACCTGAGCCAAAGAATGAGACATGGTCCGCTGACTAGCTAGCATATCACTGATAATCTGCATGAAGGTTGCATCTGGATCCACGGGGGCCTTACCACTGTCCTCTGGTCGCTCATATCTATCACCTAGCATCCTCTCTTCTTTGTGCTCGGATCTTCTCTATGCTTCTTTATGTGTCTATTCCTCTTTCTCTAAACTGGGATGGAAGGAATGAAAGTTAGGCATATCCCTTCTTTCCCTGCAGCTGTTGTAAGTGACATATTCATCACCTACGTGCTCACGACCATATGGTTCTTCTACTGTATTCATTGTCTTTAGTCATAGGTTGGCAGGACTAAAGCTCTTATACCACTGAAATATCCTTGATCCTGCTGGTCAATATATTTTCTACTGATCCAATGTTCTGTCTTGCAGATCTGATACACTGGGGGTTTCTGGATGCGTTTCAGTTGTGTGTTTGAGATCTTTAAGGTTATTGCATGTGAATTTTGGTTATTTCAGGTGCATGTTGGTTATTTCATGTGCATGTTGCGTATTTATGGTTTAAACAGTATATAAAGGATTCACGCGGAAGTAAAGAACATCAATTTCCCAATAACATATATTATGTGACTCAAGCATGGAAATACAATAACACATTGGAAATATAGAGTATAATCATCAGCTAGATCTCATGGATCGTCACTGGAATACAATCAAATAGCATAAAAATACCCATGATCAGAAGATGAATGCAGATCTGATGTATGCTGAGATAGATCGAAAGAAATATGCGACTATGGAGAAATACAATAACTGCTACCAGCTGGAAAACTCGTCCAGAAGGATAGACCATCGAAATGCACTGGAAACTACTCCAATAGAAGCGTCTTGGCCTCTACAATGGAATGGATGAGTGTCGGATATCATATCTGGCCTTTGAGGTACTGGATTTGTACCCCTAGGGGGTTTGTGCACCTCCTGGGACATTGGATGCATCCCAAATGATTCCACCTACAAAATCAACTGCTATAGGGCTCAAAACAATCATATTGCCAAATGCGTAACTAGGTCAGAAGGGTTTCCCTGGGTTTGTCCTGATGCTCCATCTACAACCCCAAATGTATTGTTAGAGGAGTTGCACCCTAAATGGCTGGATAATGTGCTTTACAAGATTCCACCGTCAGAATCTGATGATAAATGGCTCAATAGAAGCACCCTGGCTAGATCTCCACTGGGTCGAAAGTAAACTGCAATCTGAGCTCAGACCTCGTGCAGCTCCACAAACCCTCAATCTGACTTGCGCCCTCACTGGTTGAGCTGCGTACACTGTACTGGATACTCATGAATGTCCCGATGAAATATCTAGATGGTATCTCCGATGGACTAGGGTGTGTCTCTCAACACCGAAACCGATCAATGGTGGTGGTTTCCTCCATAAATCCACAAAACAAAAAGGTCGGCTCTCTTCCTCCTCTAAGAACTCTCAACATCAAATCATAATAGTGCATAATGAGGAATTAGGTCAAATTCCTCCCTTTATACCTTTCCCAATCTAATTCACCATTGAACTCACTTAAGCTAGGTTCTTTTCCTCCTAAGGTGAATAATTAATTCATTAAGTCTCCCTTTAGGACCTTTTCATTCTAATTCTTCATTGACTTAGGCTTAAGTGACTTTTCCTAAGTATTTTGGCTTAATTCATCATTTAGCCATCAATTCCTCCTTATTTCTCCATCTCGTTCCCTGTTTGTGCCTGACTATAGTCTATGGGAACACATAGACTACCAAGTCACTCCTTGCTAGCCTACTCTTGGGAACGAGACATCAAAATTTCCAAGGCCCTTTCCTTCATAACCCATCTTGGTTAGCAATTTCAAAATTATACCTCTTATATGTTTTTCAAATGCACCAAAAGAACCATCTTGATGGGAACAATGTGAAATTGAAGAATGACTTCCACTGCATACCTCATAGATGATTTCTGAATTGGGTGTAGAAGGGAATTCCTTCAATTCTTCTTCACTTTTATTGTTCTTTGAAGCTTTCTCTTGAACCGATCTCTTTCGTTCCAAGTAATATTTATACAACACTTTCACCATCTCTGACATGGAAAAGAGATTTTTTCACATATCCTTCTCATCTTCAGAAAGTCCCTCTTTAGATTTCATTTTCTCAACTGAGATGAGATTTTCCCTGGTAAACATGCAAACTCAAAAACCAACCATCAACTAGCTATGATACCACTTGATCCAAAAATATCTTTTAATGACAATGGTTGAGTCATTTTTCACGATTTATTTTACCATTTAGGAAATTAATGAAAGAGGAAGAATTAGTGAAGAAACATGGCAGCCATAAAGCAATATACATATCTAGAAATAAGCATAAAGAAACAACAAACCATAAACACCAAAGTGATAATGGAGTTCGACAATCTCGCCTATGTCTCTGGGCCTTTGTCTCAGTGGGTGAGGCTTTCTTATTTCTGTTTGAAGCTTTAAAATTACATCATAACAGTGCCAACATGATTACAAACTGATCTGGTTGTGTTCTACCAAATCTCAAGAACCCATCAAAACTAACGGCACTGAAAATGGATGAACAAAGCTCCCAGAAATGACTTGCACTCCTCAATGGCTCATTCTCATCATATACTCAAAGTATTAAAAACAATACTTTGCAATGCTCAGAATGCCAAAAATATGGCTCCAGAATGTTCAAAAACCCCTAGCTGGGCTCTTCCTACACCAGGATTGGCAAAAAATTGAAGGAAATACACTCCTGGGAGTTTTCCCCAATAACTTGTAGTCCTCTGTTATGAAAAACACACCTACAGGCCATTGAACCTAGCTATGTGTGCGTTCCCACTTAAAAAACCTGGCATGCACCTATTTCTCGCAACTCGTGTTATTTTGTCGCACCATTAAGGTGATGGCACCTTTTCCCTGGTGGAGGACTAGGTCATATGGCCCATGTAGCCCTAGTCTAGTGCTAGCGCGCTGGCCCCCTTCCGGCCCCGACTCTTGGTCATATGTTCAGCCATGTGTCTAGGCATTACCTTATCCACGTGGTCCATTTCGTTAGTCCACTAGTCATAGGCCTTTGGTTATGCCCTTGGTCGGTGGGCTAGCCCGGCTGACCGAGGCTAACCACAAATATCCACACCAACATATTAAACCCCGATTCATATGAATATGTGCCAAAACCAAGGGCTATGTAACAACTAAACGCATAACATAAAGGAGGGGTCACATTACACGGTTGCATGGCATGTGTTGGGGGCTGGGGCTAGGCCCAAACCCTTTATTTTGCCCCAAATACATCCATTCAACCTTAAATAAAAACAGTGCCATAAGTTGTTAAGACCCACTGTGTAGGCGGGCTGGCATCTCAGCCTACACGAAGACTTGGCCGCCCATGGAGTTCACGGGTTCGACCCCCATGGACCCTCAAACAAATTTTTAATCAAAGCCAAATAAGGGGTGTCATGTGGCATCCCATGACTAGGCCACATGGCACCTTCACATTCTCCCAAACATGCCACCTGTCATGATACCATTCATCCACCTGTCATACCCAGTCAACGTCTAGCACCCCTGCCACATCATCCTGTAGTCCAGTCATCTACCACATGTCATATGATTGTACGAACCTACCACGTCAACTGTATGAACGTGCCATGTGTCACCCTTGCAGTGGTAGCACATGTCACAATATAACTTGTTCATCTGTCACCATAAACTGCCCAGTCAGCACCAACACATCACTTTGACGTCATTGTACAACTGTACGACCTTGTATAGTCAGCTGACATGTCAACACTGTACATACTGTACATTTATCAAATTTTGCCTGTATGGCCAAATGAATAGATCACAATATCTTTCACATATGACATCTGTTTGAGCCCATTCAAGTTGCTTTGAGTTTGTAACATTGAGACCTACGCACACGTCTTTTTGAAGAGATTATGAGCACTTTTATTTTTAGGCCTTCCTGGACCCCATCTTGGCTCCTGGATCCAATTCCGGATCACTACTAGGTGACCAACTTGAGTGATCATGAGTCCCATAGCATAGTTTGAAGCATCATCTCTATTTCAAATGGATAATGTAAGTATAAAGAGATGATTTGGTGCTATACAAAGTGTTTCTTTAAGTTGTTCAAAATATTGAGGTTGTTTTTCTTTCCATTTGAATGTTATATTTCCACCTCCCTTCATCAATTGATTCATTTACCAACCAATGTGGCATCCTAATACAAACTTACGATAAAAAATTGTGGAGCCAAGGAAACTCATCTCATGGATATCTCTTGGAATAGGCCAATCTTTGATGACTTGATCTTTTTCTTGGCTGACTTAAATCCTTGTAGAGTAGGTTACATATTTGAATTACTTGATACTCTTCATTACAAAAGAGCACTTCTCCAAGTTTATGCAAATTTTATGATGTCTAAGAGTCTTAATCACTTTCTAAAGTTGCTACAAATTCTCTTCCCATGATACATTGTATATTGATATGTCATCTAGGTAGAAAATGACACATTTCCTTGAAAGAGGTCGAAGAACATCATCAAATTACCTCATGAAAATAACAAGTGCATTCGTTAGACCAAAATGCATGACTAGCCATTTAATCAAACTTTCCTTGGTTTTGAAAGTAGTTTTCCAAATAGGTGAGGGGGGGGGGGTCTAATGGTATCCTAACTTGAGATTAAGTTTGGTAAATAGTTCAACATCCTTTAAACAATCAAGTAAATAATCTATTCTTGGGAGATGATGCCTATTGTTCACTAAAATCTTATTGAGAGCCCTCTAGTTGATGCACATATTCCATACTCCATATTTATTAGGAATGAAGGCCACTATGCTTCCACAAGGAGAGGAAGTAGGTAAAATATTCCCTTTGTCGATTAGTTCTTGAATTTGTTTATGGTTATCTTCATTCTCTAAAATAAACCTTTTGTAAAACATATGTATTGGGAAATGAACAACCCGAGACAAGATATATGGAGTGTTTTACTTGGCAATGTGTTGATACTTTAGCCTTATCTTTAAAGACATATTGGTATTGTTCAACTAATCAATCGAATTTTTGTTGCTATAGTTGAGAGTCTTGGTCAAAGGAGAGACAACTAGTTGTTGTTATTTTCTTGGAATGTTGAGGTTTAATCATCAACAATATGAACTTTTGAGCATGATTGATAAACTTTCTAGCTTGTTTCATTGAAACCAATGAGACTATAGACTTGAGTTAATAATCAGGAGTGGCATACCACTAATGCTTGATGTTGAAAATCACCTTTCGTGGTTAAGACTATTAACCACCATCTTTGTCCCATAGTTATAGTTTTCCAAACAATGAAATAATGATGAATATTGGTGCTACATCACAAAGTACTTCATCTTTGAAAGGGTTGGAAAAGTAAGAAAGATTGTACTATCGGGTGATTGTGATTCTTTTCCTTCATTCATCAACTGATGTTGTAAGGAAATGGATGTGGAGTTGTAACAAGACCCAATTTATTCACAATATCGTTAGAGGAAAAGTTCTTTTGACTACTATTGTCCATAATCAGATGAAATGGGTTGTTTTCACCCATATTTATAATGTACCTAGACTCATATCTGGGTTACATTACTTCCAATTCAACCTCTATCATATATTGAATTTTAAAAATTTATTTTACCTCACTCATTAATTATTTGATACCATAATCAATTATGCATAACAGGGCTTTGATACCATTCTGTAATAGATCCTGACCTCTATTTGGGCTCTGATACCCCATTGTAACAATATGCCTTTCATATGAAACACTTATGCAATCCTTACATCATATAATTCCATGCACAACTTATAAAAAAATGCATAATTATAAACATTCACAACATAACATAATTAAGAACATATAAATACACATTACTCAGCTTAAAAGCACATAACATAAAGAACACTTATCTTTAATGAAAACACTGATTTATTGCAGACCTCATATGTTCCACCTAGCCATAGACATTGTTTTTCTATCACTCTCAATAATTTATCACCCCTGAGCTGGGGCTATGACTCCATCAGGGAAAAGGCTACCTAAGCCAACTGGTCTAACAATCAGCACAAACAATGTCTAGGACAAGGTACCAAAATCCAACAACAATTCCAAACTACATCCTTTCATTCCCCATCATCCCACACAACCCAAGGAATTGTACCCCCTTATCTTCTCTGGAGTCCCTTAGGCTATCCCACTTCCCTTCTATAGCTCCAGGACAGGCCAATTAGGAAGTCTCAGAGCTTTGTGACTCTAGTAACTCCAACTTGTATAATGGAGTCTCTAGGCACCCTCTAGGCCTCACAACAAGGGAACCTAATCTAGACAATTCTCCCTCTAGGGCTATTCCAACCTTCCCCAATGCAACCCAAGGAGAATCGTTCACCCAAATACACCTAGGATTCTCATAGTTTACAAATAAATTAGGTTACAATGGCTCACCAACTTACACACAATATTCCATAGAAATAATGACAAGTCACAATGATGAGAATGCATGGATTTCTCATTAAGCCCAAATTTTACATATTCATGTTCCCTTTTTGACAAGTGGCACTCAAAGAACTACTCACCCACCAATTGGGAACTCGTCCCCCCCCAACTTGAGAACTTAGGATACAATCATATGAATAATGAATTAGGACTTAGGAATATAATATAATATTTATTGGCTTAGTCCCTTTCCTTAAGCCTTGATCCCCCTTTCCCTCTCATGGAGTTCTAGCCCCCCATCAAAACTTATTGACTCAAATCCCTTGTTTTCCAAAACCCCTGACCACCTATCCTTTGTCACATCCTTTAATTGTATGGTTTTTCTAACCATTTTCACATATCTAGTGGTTTCTTAATTTTGTAGTGAAAGTTTCATTTTACATGGAGTTGATGACAAATATTTATTGCAAGCCCTGTTTGCCACAACACGGTTTATTTTGAAATTATGTACTGTCTTGCTCATAAGTGTTTGTGAAATCACACACTTGTTGTCTCGTAGAATAAAATTCCTCACTCTGTACGATTACAACACTACACCCTTAGTTTTATTACTTTGCATATGCTACTTATAAGTTTAATAAATCTCGTAACCATAACCATTTGAAGAATGAATAAATCTTACAAAAATTGGTAAAACCTTTCACTGGATTTTTTTTTTGGATATACCATATTTGGTTTGGCTTTTGTAGGCAACAATATCAATAGTCTAAACCCATCCAAACTTGGTGCTTCCTAATCCCAAGAAGCCCATAAGAAACATTTCTCTAGTGATAAACAAATGAGTTGTTATAACTCAAATCTAATGTGGATAGGTTGAGGTGTAATTTATGGTAAATAAATAGATTGAGGTGCAATATAGATTAAGTGATACAACCCAACAATGGAGTAACATTTATAAGGAGGGAAATAAAATATATGAAGGATTGCATTCTTTCCTTTAAAGGTTTCAATTCATTCATATAATATATCTTTTGCAAATTTCATTTTGTCCAATTCATTCAAGAATGATTATATTGTTGCTCGGAAATGGCGAGATTTTATGGAGTAGGTCATAGTGTGTAGCTCCATTATATGTTGGGGAGATAGGTAGTATAATTAAAATATAATAAGTGTTATACATATATTCCATTTATTGAGTTTGCAAGGATCCATCTTGATTATGTTCACAGGTTACATTTGAAGAAGAGAAGTCCACCCTAATGATGAAAACATGTGGGTAGGCTATAGTGGTATGTCATGTGATATTTAGCAATTTTTCCATTTTCTTGATATATAGGTTGAGGTATTTGTGTTCTTCAAGGAAACAATTGTTAAATTAGTGCCCGATTTAGGTTATGAACAGATCACACCTTGATTATATATAAAATGCCTTTCAACATATATGAATGGTGGATTTAGTGAGTTAAACTTGATTTTTTCTTTCATTTTTCATTTGTTGATTTGTGAGGGTTGGTGGTATTAATATTTAGGGTTAAGAGAGTGGTGAATGACAAACAATGTATAGTGTAGTGGTGATTGTGTACTATTCCTTATTTTTGAAGATGAATCATAATCAATACAACCAAGAATTGATAGAAAATCCCCTTTACTTCATTAATCAAAATACCCTTGATGTGGGACAACACATTACAATGATCCTTATATGGAAGAATTAACTCATGTTCACTTACCTCTTTGAGGTGGAAACCTCCCAATGAGTTACATTCCTATACAATAGTATTCCAATGCATGCTTAATAAGGAGAGCCCCATCTTTATTTATAGCTCCCAAGTGATAACTAATTAGTGGGTCTTCTTTAATGAGACCTCATTACATTTATTAAATGATAACTACTTGATGGTGCCTTATTTAATAATAACTAACGATATGGACATAATCTGCATTACATTGAATTACCACCATACTTATCCTACTCTTATCTCTAGTGGACCCATAGGCCCCTATTACAATGCTAGGGAGGATCCCAACATTCCATCACCCCTTGAGAAGCATTCTCCTCAATGCTTGTACCTATGATATACATCAATAAGATAGGGTCCCATGTATGGGTTTTTTCCTCAATGCAAAGAGTGAAGTGTTCTAAGAAGTGTGTCCATAAGGAGCTCACCCATAATCGAAGATCCCATGCATGGGTGTTATAGTTGTAGTTGGTCATCCTTGACCATATATACTTTGTTTGTCCATTCACCTATGATCTCTTCATGATTTTTCATTCCTTTTATATATTTTTTGAGCCTTTCACATGATGCACACATGTTTCCTTTTGACAACTCACTAACTTCTAGCGAGTTTCCTTCATGCACCCAAGAGCACCTCTAGAATGGCCCCAAAAATTAATATTGCACAAAATGTGCAACCTGACTGAATATTTTGGAGGCTATACACTTTTACACCCTTGATATCAAGCTCCAACAACTTGAACTACTTTCTTATAGTATAAATAAGAGTTCCATGTCAAGAGAAAGGGACAAAACAAGTTAAAGTATATACATGATGGAGAATTGTATGGAGGATTACTTTTCTAGGTTTTTATTGTCTCTTCAATGTCATAACCCCTTGGATTTGAAAATATTAGTCTAGTCTTTAGTACGGATTAAATTCATATTGGATTTACTTACCATAATAACATCGTGAATCTATGGTTGAATCAAGAATGATTAGTGGCTGAAGTTGGAGGAACTCAAACTTGGGTGACAAAGGGGTTGGCAACGAGGATCAAGTATTAATATCTTGTTGCTACTTTTAGCTTATTGAATATAAATATCTCTCGTATCCCCCCCTCCCATTTAATTTTTCATTCTTATCTTGATTTTATTTTAGTTTAATGAATTATGGAAGGAATTTATTACCCAATGTCAATTAAAATTGATTACCTAATGTCAATTATAATTGGCTACCTCATATCAATTAGAATTGGGTACCTCATGTCAATTAGAATTCATTGATTGTAATTTCATATTTTTTATTTATATTCTTTATATATTTTGAGGAAGGTTGTTTTCTTTATTTGTGTGTAGATTTAGAAAAGGGATTGGTGCTAGAATATTGCTATTTGGACTATTTGCAAAGGTTAAGGGAAACAATCATTTTATTCAAGGTATTTTACTCTACTGTCTCTTTCACATTCAATAATATAACTTGTAGATTATAGTAAATAATTTAGTTATATTTGATTCCCCTATCAATGAGTCCAACCCTACTCATCGAGGACATTTCCTTACAACAACAAGTGTTAAATGCAACACTGGGGTAGTCTAGGAAATAAAATGCAAGATCATGGTTTAATAGTCTTCCTGAAAAGAGAATTAAGTCTTGGCAGGCCTTCCATGATGCCTTTATGAAAATAAGGGAAATAATAAAATATGGTAGATTATTGCTAACCCGATTGCATGAGATAAAAAAGAAGGATAATGAAACTGTAAGAGAATTTGATGAAAGTTTTGGAAAACTGGTTAAACGAATCTATGATGATCTTAAGACAAGAGATGGTGCCATCCTTTTAAAATATACCAATTATTTTGATGGAAAATTTGGTTTCATGCTAAGAGATAAGTTCCCAAAGAACCTTGAGAAAGATCAAGAATGGGCTGGTCAAATTGAAGAAAATATGTTGACTTCCAAGGCAGAATACTTTAATGCAACTCATGCTAAGGTTGATACCAAGCCTAGAGAAATGAATAATGTCGACCTGTATCAAGATCCTATAATATATATAAATCAAATCCTTGATTAGGTGATAACTAAAATCATGTATGCCTAAGACGCTCTTCAAAATAAGATGGCCATATTGGAAAGGGAAAGGGATCAACCACAAAATTTTCCTCCTAGAACCCAATACAATAGAAATCCTCAACCTATATGAAACCAAGGGTGGAATATAAATAGATCTCCTCCTAAGAAAATAGTTCCTAGAACCAATTATCGTCCTAATATGGTTAACCAAGAAAGAATCCCTTGGTGTTTTCTTTGTAAAGAGTCACATAGGGAATGATACTACCCTCTAAACCAAGAGTATGAACAAAATGAAGATCATGGTAGTTATGAACATATGAATATTGTTGAATATATGTATTTTATCTATACCATACCTCATGAAACCTATATTATAACTGGTGAGAAAATGAAACTAATTAAGAAAAATATTTTTCATACCGCTAGAATAGCTAGGTTGAAGATGTTGAATGACATGGATGAAGAGTCTACGAATAAACTTAGAAAATAAAAGTACTTGCAATATACTAGAAGAAACAAAGCACCTGAAGCTTCACAAACCAATGACTCAGAATTTCCTATAAGAAAGTGTAGTAGATACCCTTTACCATTGGACCAATCCTAATCCTCCATAAACATCACATAAGAATGATGATGTGCAATTGAATGTTGATGTGACAAATGTGTTAACTAAATTCATTGTTCTTGTTCCTCTCTGAAAATTAATCAATATCCCTTCACAAATGGATTAGGTAAAAAAATTCTTAAGTATTGAATATGAACTTGAGGACCCTCCTATTGTCTTGCAAACCATGAATTATGATATATAGAATGGATGGAATGCACCTTTCTTTATCACCTTGGTAGTCAATAACCTCCTTCTTCATAATTATATGTTAAATTTTTGAGCTTCCACCAATGTGATGTATTTAAAGGTCATGAACCAATTGGGTTTGAAAAGCACAATACCATATAGGAATCTATGTGGTATTGAATCAAGAGCAATTAAGGTTTGTGGTCTAATTAAGTATTTGAAGGTTCATATAGTTGCATATCCAGATCTCTCTCTCTTAATGGATGTTGTAGTCATAGATGTTCCTGATGCTTGGGAAATGTTATTGTCTAGAAAATGGGTTGCAACTTTGGGGGGTGACATTCAAATGGATCTATATTATGCAACCATCCCAACCTATGGAGGATCCGTTTTCACTCTTTATAGACATCCCATTGCAATATACCAAGTAGAAGATCCTATAGACCCTATGAATGAGTTAATGTGTGTATGAAGGATTTGGTAACTTGTGTTTTTTTGCAAATTTAGTAGTACATAGGGCCATGATGGTGTTTGGGCTATGTATTTTGATGGTTCCCATTATAGGACAAGGGCTAGTGATGGGATTGTATTTGTTTCTCCTAAATCTGTACCCACATTTTTTTCTTATATGGTCGAGTTTGATTGCACTAATAACATTTTCAAATATGAAGCCTTGTGCTTGGGATTAGATTTAGCCTTATATATGAAGATTAAATGTCTAAATATAATTGGGGATTTTGATCTTATCGTCTCACAAATAAAAAATGTGTTTGTTGCTAAGAATGAAAGGTTAAGAAGATATATAAACATAGTATTAGACACCATAGAACTCTTTGATGCATTTAAAATTAAAGAAGTTCCAAGAGAGAAAAATGTTGTCGTTGATGCATGAGAAGTAGAAGCATCCACTTTGCAACCTTGATAAAAAATGTTCCATGATGCATGTAAGATGGACGTAATTTTTAGACCATTCATTCTCGAAAATCTTGAACATTGGAAAGTTTTTAACAATGATGCCCATTTTCTTCGTTTTCTACATAGTTTGACGAAATTCTTAGAAACAAAGTAAATTGGCAAACTAAAAGTAAAGAATTGGAAATTAAAGACACAATTGATTGCTTCTACCCAATACTTTAGAATTAATCCCTTAGATTGGATCATACAATTAGCCATTTCTTTTAATGTGCAGTTATTTCTCTCAGCAACACCATTTTGTTGTGGTGTATATGGAACAATGTGTTGCATTTGGATGCCCTGTATAGTGCAGTAACTTGTAAAATTATTGTTCACATATTCACCTCCATTATCTGTTCTTAACTTTTGAATTTGATGTCCAAATCTCTTTTCTACAAGGGCCTTGTAGGCCAAAAAATTGTCAAAAACTTCGCTCTTAAGTTTTAAGAAGTAAACCCAAGTACATCTGGAAAAGTCATCAATGAAAGTTAAGAAATACTTGCATCTAGAAAAATAAGGAGAATAAAGTGGACCAAAAAAATCACTGTGAACAAGATGGAAAGGGACCGAGGCGTGCCAAGAGGAACGCTTATCAAAATTTTCCCGATGATGTTTGTTGAGAACACAACCGACAAAAACACCATCTCTGCATGAAACGAGAGGAAGACCAATCATCATATGTTGATTACATAGTTGTTTTAATGAGTGATAGTTTAGATGACCAAACCGCTCATGCCAATATTTTTTCAAGTCATCACTATGAGCAACAAAAACTAATCAAAAAGATGATGACCCAAAGTTTTCAAACTTGTACAACCTGGTAATATCATCAACAATTACAGTTGCAAGAACATGCTTAGGATCTTTTAGATCCTTGATTACAACTTGGTGTGGTGAAAACTCTACGGTTTTACCTTCACCTGAATGAGTGATTTGATATACTGATAGAAGGTTACAAGAAAGACTTGGAATGCATAATACATCATTGGAATGACCATTATCTACTTGAATTGTTCCAGATCCTACAACACTAAGAGATCTATCATCGCCAACAAATATTTTCTTGGTGTTACATTCATTTAGAGAAGAAAATATGTCTTTATCCTTAGCCATATGATAAGATGCTCTAGAATCAATAATCCACTCATCAAAATAAGAAGTAGAAGTTGTACTGAAGGAGAAACCAGAAGCAGAAAGTGCATGCCCATGAGGAGAAGAAGAAGAAGTAGAATCAATACTGATGTTGTGCTTCTTCATGGTTGCTTCTAAAGATGCCATGTTCTTAAAACATTTGGACTCATCATGACCATATTTATCACAAAAGTTGCAATGTTTGCCAATCTTCTTATTTTTATATTTTGCTCCTTTGTCACCATTAGGAGTTGAAGCCGTCTGAGAGAGTTTGGTACCCTTATGTTGCTTGTTGTTGTAGCGAGGATGTTTCTTCTTGGGATACTTGGGTTTATCTTTCTGGTGGGAAACTAAGCCTTTGTTAGAGGTACCTGCAGTGCTATTCACTCCAAGTTGTACCTCGAATGAAACGAAAAGAGTTCCTGAATGAAACAAGTGCTCTAGAAGCAATGGAATAGTCCTATCAGCCCAAAAATGTATGAACAATGGTAGAAAATGGAGATGATGCAACTCATATTCACGATTTCGATCTACAATAGGAGCAAGTATTCAAATAGGCTCTGATGCCATGTTCGACAACACATGTATTCCAACAGAGGACGAACACGTTCAATAACCACTCACACAACCAGATCAAAGATCACCACATTGATGTTTTGACGTGGTAAAATCCCTACAGGGAAACATCCACAACCCCAACCAATGTGGCCACTTGGAGCAGTTTATTAATGAAAAAGAAAAAAATTACAAAGAGATTTTTACAAGAGAGTTTCTCACAATCAATCATCGAAAAATGACCCTCCATTCTGTTTAAATAGAGATCATGGACCAATCGGGTGTTAATACACAGATAAATGGTCATTAATATTGAGGAGAATATGAACCGTTGGATCACTCTATGTCGGGAACATATCATGACCATCAGATTTCCTAACTACAAATGCATACTAATGCATACTAAAGAAACACACTAAGAAACACACTTTTACCTAACGACGCATTAGACCAAGTAGATCTTAACTAACTCCTAAGTGTCTAAATATCCTAATAAAATACTTATCTCCTCTTTCTACGGTGGAATAGATGTTCTCATATAATCTTTCATGTACATGCAGAAAACACAAATCTACACATTATTAAGTAATTCTTCAAAAACCATTTAAATATTTCATCTTTCTACATGGTATGTATTCATATTACATATAATCAAATTCTCTTTGAAATATGCATTCATCATGATCTAAACATAAGTGAGATCATACACATACATAACTTATTTGTAAATCTACAAATGTTGTTTTTTGTGGTTAGTAAGCAATTAGTTAAGAGTTTGACAATAACCCAAGAAGGAATTCACTTTGTTGTATGAAGAAAACACAAATCTACGTATTACTCCATTCTTGGACAAGAGGGAAAGGAATGCAATCGAAGAAAATTTAGAAACCTCACATTTTCTAATGTGGGATAGAGTCTGTTCTCAAATAATCAAATGCTCAAGTTCAAAATTAGGTCTGCATCATGATCTAAACATAAATAAGATTGAATGTACCATTTTAGATGATGATAATCTTATATAGGAGTTCTATATATTTCAAAATAATTGATCAAAGCGTTGAAAATTTATATAGACACTAGTTGAGTAACGCTAGGAATATGAAAGGCTAAACTAAAAATTTGATCAAACAAAAATTTGAAAAAAGTAAAAAAAATAAGCATATTCAACAAAAATAAGCTTGGACACTTATGTATAAAAGGCCCAACATAAAAAAAATTAAAACTCACTAATGTGCAATGTACATACATTTAAGAATCATCATGAATAGACACATCCTTCCCATGTATGGATGCATCCTCCTCAATCCCAATCTCCCCCACTCCCTTCTCCACATTCTATTCAAGCACACTCTCATGCACTCTCTTCTCCACATTTCCCTATAACACATTTCAAATTTGTACATTTGAAAATTAAATTTAAATGATTTTAACACATTAAATTGTAGTTTTAAATTTGGAAACATGTAATACATGTGATGTGCCAACCTGAATATCAATAAATTATACCCACCATACCCTATGATTCAATAAATTATATATTGTTTAAGACATTTTTCTTTTAAATTAATAATTTAAATGACATCGCAATTTTCATATGTAACTAATTTTTTTTTCAACATGCACTGATACCTGTGAACTCCCACCCTCTTCAAACTCTCCCTATGAGAATTAGGACAAGTCTGACCATGTAGTAAGAGATGGAATAGGGATTTGTGAACAAGACAACTAAGAACTAAATCTAGGATTCAATGTGTTCACATTTATACAAAAACATAAATTTCATGTTGTTGATTATTCAAAAGATTGGAGATTGGACAACTAAAGTGCTCATATGTGGATACTAGAAAACACATACCTGATTCAATCCATCCAAATTTAAACTCATGGAATCAAGTCCCCTATTTACTAGAGATTCATTTAACATATGACCAAGCTGCATTTAATGACGATAACAACTCAATTATTTCTAAAGATACAATGATATGTATCTAGATCTAGAACTACAAGAAAACTATCCTCAAATGAATAAAAAATTTACTAACTATAACACATACCAATCCGATGTTCGGTTCATCATTCTAAATTAACACCTTCCAACCATTATGGAAAAATTTTGCATACTCCTTAAGATCTTCTACTGACATGGTATCTATCTCCTCATCTGTTTTGTAAACAAAATTTGCTCGAGAATTGGCTTTCGCTCTTTGATGGTTCAAACCAACATCAACACCATAAAAAATTGATTCCAAATTTTCCCTGATTTCATTCCTAACCTCCTTGCCAATATCCGATGTAGTTCGCAACTCTGAATGTGAGGCGAATGCCATTGTTGGACGAGATACTAAAGGTCGTGGAGGCCTTTTCAATGTTGCATTTTGATATGCCCCTTTCCGATCATATGTCTATCATTTACCAACCCCGTAATAATTGGATGACAAGCTGGTATAATCAGGGTGCATCTCCATAAAAAACTCTTCATAAAAGTGTCTAGAAAAGTAATGTGTAACCTTATCATTCCACGAAAACTTCCCATATGCTGCCAAAAATCTATTATAAAGATGTCCTACTATGTTGGGGTGCTTAAAATATTGCACCTTCAACATCTTTCGCTTTGGCTCCTCTTTGAAATTGGACATAGAAATTACATCTTCTTTTGAAACTCTACTTTTTACTACGTCCCATCACCTTTGGCTTTCATCTCCTCATCAAATCAATAAAACTATCAATTTTTGGCCCCATCTTTTGATATGCATCCATAAAGTTTTGCAATGAATGCAAAACAATCTCCAAGCTTTGTTTACTCTCTCGAGGGAGATCCAAGCTCAAATCATTTTCTAGCCTGCTTTTAACACCCGAGAATTGTTCGAGGGTCATTGCTTCAGTAAACCCTTCCCAATGAAGATCATCACTAACATCTAAGGGATAAGTGGATGTAGGCATATAATCTTTTGTTTCTGGATAACGCCCCCTAAATCCACCTTCACCCTCTTCACCAACATTGCATTCTTCATGATACCCACTCTCTCTTTCATGATCTCCCCTCACATTAAACTCATCCTCTACACATACACATTTGAAAGTAATTACAACATTTAACAAAAACATAATTTAACATAAAAAAATAAAAAAATAAACACACACACACACACACACACACACACACACACACACACACAAAAATACAAAATAAAAAAAAAATAACAAATATATTTTCTTGTCGTGATGTAATCCCTACATTCCCCGGTGTTGGAGTATTAATGTGAAACCTAACAAAGAAAAAAGCATCCAAAACACTATTTTTAGTACTCTCTCGAACTGATCTATCCACATATTCATTTGATAATCTACTCCTCTGACTAGATTGTTGTTGGTCACTCAGAGTCTCAGTCAAAGAAGGGGTTCCTCTTCTTCCTTTATTGGATAGCCTAGAGCATTTGCGAGGAATTTTTGGAGACTCTTGTCTCAACATCTCGCCTTGATATATATCCTTTGAAAATTCATGAATATGAAGTTTCATAAGTTATAGAAAC
>JZKD02S2049270.1:211848-265698 GCA_000966675.3 Picea glauca
TATTGATGTAAAAATTGATGAAGGAATCCCAGCAAGAGAGGTGTACAGTAATGAGTCTTCTATAGAAGACACAACTAAAGCGGAAGATGAACAGGTCCAAGAATCAGAAAACAAAGACTCTGAATTAGATGAAGACTCAGATACTCAGACAGACTCAAATCATCAGTCAACTACAAATTCCTCCTCCAGAATCATTCAAAAGAATCATCCCGCAAGTTAGATAATTGGAGAAAAAGACAAAGGTGTACAAACCGGGAGAAAGCTAATCAAAAACACTGAACAATCTCATATAAATTTCATATCCATGCTGGAACCCAAGAATTTTAATGAAGCCAACAAAGATGACCACTGGGTTAAAGCAATGAATGAAGTACTTGATTAGATTGAGAAAAAAAATACGTGGGACATGGTTCAAAGACCCGAAGGTAAAAACGTCATTGGCTCCAAATGGATCTTTAAGAATAAGTTGAATGAGCAAGGACAAGTTATTAGGAACAAAGCTAGGTTAGTCTGTAAAGGCTATGCTCAAATAGAAGGACTAGATTTTGATGAAACATTTACGCCCGTAGCAATATTAGAAGCTATCAGAATGTTTCTTTCCTATGATTGTCATAAAAGGTTTAAAGTCTATCAAATGGATGTAAAGTCATCTTTTGTAAATGTAAATTTAAGTGAAGAAGTCTATATGGAACATCCAGAGGGTTTCAAACTGTTTGATAACCCTGACTTAGTATTCAAGTTGAAGAAAGCTTTATATGGGTTAAAACAAGCCCCTCGAGCCCGGTATCACAGACTGGATACGTATCTCAAAGACAAAGGGTTCAAGAGAGGAACAATTGACAACAATCTGTATATTAAAACAAAGGATAATGATTTGCTCATCGTATTGGTCTATGTAGATGACATCATCTTTGGATGTAATAAGGATTCATTGGTACAATGGTTTGCTTCTGCCATGGATTCTGAGTTTGAAATGTCTATGATAGGAGAACTGTCATTTTTTCTTGGTCTACAAATTACTCAGAGGTCCGAAGGGATGTTCATTTCTCAAGAAAAATATCTAAGAGAAATGCTGAAAAGATTTCAAATGGAAGATTATAAACCTGTGGGTACACCTATGGTAACTGGATGTAAATTAAGCAAGGATGATGATTCACTTGATGTTGACCAAAGCTCATATCTATCAATGATAGGCAGCCTAATGTACATCACAACATCTCACCCAGACATAATGCATGCTGTAGGAATGGTAGGAAGATATCGGGCTGCACCTAAATAGAGTCATTTGCAAGCTGTCAAAAGTATATTCATGTATTTAAAAGAAACAATGACTTATGGTCTGTGGTATCCCAGAAATCATAATTTTCAGTTAACTGCTTACTCAGATGAAGATTGGGAAAACTATGTCGATGAGAGAAAAAGCACCAGTGGAGGAGCATTCTTCCTGGGTGATTATTTAGTAGCATGGCTTAGTAAAAAGCAAGGTTCCATTTATTTATCAACCATAGAGGCATAATACATTGTTGCTGCTACCTGTTGCACTCAGGTATTATGGATGATTCAGACACTTGCAGACTTGGAGGTAAAATACACTGCACCGATCCCAATTCATTGTGATAACACTAGTGCCATTAGTGTGTCTAAAAATCCTATATTCCACTCCAAGACCAAGAATATTCCCATAAAATATCATTTTTTGAGAGAGCAGGTCACCAACCAGATTGTTTAGGTCCATTACATTCCCACTACAGAACAAATTGCAGACATCTTTACTAAACCCCTAGCCACGACACCTTTTGAAAATCTCAGACAGAAGCTGGGTGTCATCCTGTCTCACATCTAAGAGAGTCCATTCTATTAGGGGGAGTCCTGTATTGGTTGCATATATGAAAACTCCTAAAATTAATGCAACAGCTCAGGGGGAGTGTGTTTTCTTTGACATTGATGTCAAAGGGGGAGAAAAGAACAGGGGTGCCTTTGTTGCCATCAATGCCAAAGGGGGAGATTGTTGGCATGTTTTACAGACAATATATGCTTGTCATTGATGGAAAGTATAGCAACGATGATGACTTGAGTATAGGAAGGATGTGCCAGACGGGCACCATAAGTCTTTTTGGAAGATGATGCAGAGCTATCTAGACAAATATCAGAGTATGAAGTGATGGATCTCATTGAGATTTCCCAATGAATGTCAGATCTGAGCCCATGGTCTGATCGGCGTTGGATCCAAGAAAATTTGCACGCTCTTTAACGAGCAAGGTGAAATGTGCAACCTCGAAAAATCTGAAACAAACACCTCAACAAAGGCTTTATTTCGGGATTTCGGATACCGGGAGATAGAGATGTCACATACTCTCATCATCAAGAGTCTCGAAAACACAAAATGCCAAATGGAAAAATGATCTAAGCCATTGGATCAGGGTGTGATCTGGGTCGTCATATATAGTAGGTGAATGTGGCAAACCACGTCAGCTAAGGACATGTGGCACAATCAGGCAATGACAAGTGTCAAGATGATTCACCATTTCAGGAACATGTAAGTCACGAATCAGAGTGCCACATGGCAGCTATTCAAAACTTGTCGATCTTTGTGTGACGTCAGTAGGTTTACATCACACCGAGATTTCGGTTACAGGGAGTTGGAGGAATCAAGAGTGAAGACTCTTCATCTCAGGAGTCCCGAAATCGCGAAACCTGAAGTCACAAAATGTCGATTCGTCGAAAAGAAAAATGCCGAAATCTCGTCAACCATCCATCTCAGTGGGTTATGTGATCCATCCGATCACCAAGGGTTTTGGACCATTGACTGGCATAAAGAAGGCCTGTGAAGAGTCGAAATCACGACAAGATCTGGATCCTTGGGTCCATAGGACACGTGGCGAAAGATTGTCATTTCGCTGACTGGAGAGTCAAAGGAACGGGGTTCCCTAACCTCTTGAATTCATGATATGAAAAATCGTGAAACATTCTCAGCCGTCAATTCAACGTTTGATCTGGATCGTTGATCCAATTGTTTTTGGAGTATCGGATACCGAGAAATGGAGGGGTCAAGGCTCGAGACCTTTTTCATCATAAGAATGCCGAAATCGCGATATGCAAAATCGCGAAGAGATCTGGACCGTCGAATCATATGGAATGTGAACCATTGATCCGACTCCATTTCAAAGTTTCGGATACTGGAACTTGGAAGTGTCAAGAACACTTCACCACAGAAACGCCGAAATCCCAAAATGCGAATTTGTGATATATATAGTTTCGAACTAGCCGGTGGTCACTGCCTGTTGTCACATGGGGGAAGGAGCTAGTATAGACAAGCTCCTTTTTGGAGTTTTGGGGATCAGGATATGGAGTGTAACAAATCTTTACCCCAAGGATCCTGAAATATCGAAATGTGAATTGGCGAAATCAATGCAAGATCACATGAAGTCAATCCATCGGTGCAGGGGATTTTGGGCACAATCGGAGGGCTAATGTTTCTCCTCGTAGTCTAACTACTGGAAACCATTGATGGTCTCTGCCAGAAGATTCGAAGAGACCTCTGTGTGATCACCAGAGGAGCTGAAGGGTCTCCAAGATTCTTCCAGTGAATGAAGACGATTCTTAGAGGGAATGACAAGTGGATGAGCATTGAAGTTTGTAACTGAAACAGAAAGTATAAGCTCTACTATGCCAGAGAAGACATAGAGTCTCGACTACCAGAGAAGCTGAGGAATCTCAGCATGAAATCCTGTGATGATGAACGCGTGGGAAAACCACTAGAGAAGATGAAGGGTTACCATGATGATCAGACAGAGCACTCGAGATGTGGAGGAGATGAATGCGGTGTGAGCAGGCAGAGGCATTGCATACATTGCATGTACAAGGTGCACATAATCTATAAGTACATGACACAAAAAAGTGATGAGGTTGTTGTTGCTGAGGTGAAGTAATGCAGGTGTGAAGAAGTAAAGGGGTGGTGCAACAACTAAAATGGATAGGAAACAAAAGGTGCATTGCATGGGAATGGCACACAGAGCACAAAAGGCAAAAGAACAAAATGGGCAGTGGATGCATGCAGGAAGACAGTGAGGAAGACTGAGTAGAAAAATCTTGCAGAACAATGATGAGACTAGTAAGCTGTTATTGAACACTATATCAATGTAATAGGTTTCAGTATTTCATATTTATAATCCAGGGTGGTAGGGAGGTGCTAGGGAGGACTGGTGTCCTCAGAGGTTCAAGTTGGTGCTTGAACATAGGGAGTTGTAGCTTCCTTCTAGTTGGTGCTAGAGAAACCATGGAGTTGGTGCTTCCTTCTAGTTGGTGCTAGAGAAACCAGGGAGTAGGTGCTTCCTTCTAGTTGGTGCTAGAGAAACTAGGGAGTCGGTGCTTCCTTCTAGTGGGTGCTAGAGAAAACAGAGAGTTGGTGCTCTTAGCAAGTTGCAGCTTGCAAAAACAGAGGTTTTAGCCTCACAATGAGTTGGCGCTCATATGTATGATAATATAAAGAATGTAAATAATACTTATCATATAAAGAAGAAGAGGTTTTTACCCTGTATGGGTTTCCTTGGGAAATGTCTGTCTCTGTGTTTCTCACATATGTGACTGATGCTGAATGTGCCATTTTTTATTTCCCTACATTATTGTGATCATCATTGAGTGCCTTGTAAAGATTTTAAAAGAAGCATAATTGTTTAAGCACAGTAACAACTGATTCACCCCCCCCCCTCTCAGTTGTCCAACAGATTATTGTGAAATTATAAATTGGGGTTGAAGATTAAAATAAGGCATGTCCTTGTACATGGACAGGGTTGAATTTGTTCCTGTCAACCTCCTAAAACACAAACTGTAAAACTACTAAAAAATTATACATCAAAATAAAATAAAACAAGTGCAAGTGTTGCATTGCAGTAGTCGATATCAAGAAAATTTAAAGTTGTGCAAGAATTATGTAAAAAAAAAAATTGAGACTGCATATCCTTGTTGTGTAAGTTCATTGTTATTGATAAATCCAAAACCATTTTGAAGCAAAGTTGAAATTCAAGAAAAATTAAAAAAATAAATATAGATTATTGTGAAATTTTAAATTGGGGTAGAATATTAAAATCGGGCATGTCCTTGTACATGGACAGGGCCAAATTCGGCCCTGTCAACCTCCTAAAACAAAAACTGTAAAAATACTAAAAAATTATACATCAAAATAAAATAAAACAAGAGCAAGTGTTGCCACTATGGATTCTCAACAATTATGGCTTCTAAACAATTAAGGTGTATGTTGTATCAATAATGAAATTAAACATTAGGTTGTCAATTTACTTCTACATTAATATTGTATGGATATGATTGGATCTAGTTCCCTATGTAGGACTATATGATAATTAAGGCTTCAATGACCAATTTAGCACACTTGGTGTTCTTATGGAAGTAACTGACAAGGGACCTCTGGTGTTTTCTATATGGGCATTGAAGATTTAAAGATGTGGATGAAAGCAATGTTGTCATTTAGTTGCCTAAAATGATGATGACCATGTAAGTTGACTGACAGTACTGAATGGCTATGTGATTTTTTTTTATAATATAGGAACGACTATGATAAATATACTACTTTGTCAGATTTATAATGGGTTGGTGAGTTGTAATGTCCACATACATATCTTTTAATGATGATTTAAATAAAACAATGGTTTATGGAGAGCAAGTGCCTTTGGAATCAATGAGGTATGCCTATAAAATTGTCATAAACTCAGATCGTTTAGAAAGTGCACACATATCCGGTCTAAAATCTTTGTATTGGAAGAGTTTGTTATTATTAGTAGTAGTAATTGTTATTTTACGTTGCAAGGACTAAAGTAATTGTTTTGTCTCATTTTGTCATTTTGTGTTTTAATTTTAACCTTTTTTTCCACTTGATTTGTTGTAATTTTAATTTTTTCCCTATTGATTTGTCCTAATTTTAGTTTTTCTCCTCTACGATATTTTTTTTACTCATATGATTTGTTTGGATTCCACTACTCCTCTTCACGATTTAAGGTAGGGTTTATAATGAATTATAAAAAATAATAAAAATAATAATAATGAAGTGTTTAAGACTTTAAGGTAAAAGTGGAAATTATATATATATAAATTTAAGGTAAAAGTGGAAATTAAATACATGGACATGGTCGAATTCGTGCCTGTCCCTGTCCATGTACAGGGACATGCCCGAATTCATTAAATTATTGATGAGATATTAAAACATAAAATGAAATAGTTTAACAATATTTGTTTATCAAGTTGTCTAATGTTTGGTGCTAGTTGATCCAAGGTGGTTAGTAGACTCAGACATATCATATCCATGGTATTTGGTGGATCCTATGTTTAAAACAAAAGGAAACATCAATCCTAATCAACTTAAAGAATCCTATTTTAATATGTAGAATCAAATCACTGGAATCTTCTTTTTTGCAAAAATAAAATAAAATAGTTTAATATGAGGGTTTTGTTCATTCTTCTTAACAATAGTGATGTATAAATTTAAGGTAAAAGTGGAAATCAAATATATGGACATGGATAAATTGAGGCATGTCCCTGCACATGGATAGGGTCGAATTCGGCCTTGTCAACACTCTAAAACAAAAGATGTAAAACTTCTTAAAAATTAATTAACTGGGACATGGATATATTTACCTGGACCAATGACAACAAACAACATCAATGACTTCCAACACCAACCACCAACAAAAACCACCCGCAACAACCTCCAACAACAACCACCCACAACAACCGCCAACAACATTGACCGCTAGCACCAACCACCAACGGAAACGTTCGCCAACACCAACCAAGAGATAAAACTAATTTGTTGGACGTATTTTCATTCATGTGTTGTCATTGATGTCAACAGTCATAATAAGTAGAGCAACAAGGTTAATTTCAGGAGGGTTATAAAATGCAGAGATAGGCTAAAGCAATTCATGATTATTGTTGATCACGATAGGATCAACAATGTTCCTATGATAAAATCTCAGGAGGGTTAGTGATATACAGAGATCAAAGCTCAGAAGAGATGGCACGATGAAACTTATATCAAATCCAGACCGTTGATGCAAACGCCAGATCAACAACAGGGATGAATTAAGGAGAGCGAAAGCAGAATTAAACTACTCGTTAGTTACAATCCCTCAATCAATATAGATCGTCATATCTCATAACTCCAAAGATCTATGACTGTGGTTGATCCAACAAACAATGAGACTAATCCAGATTAAATCATGACCATTGGATGCGCAATCGCCAGATCAACGGCAGGGATGAATTGAGGAGATCGAAAGGAGAATTAAATATCATGCTTGTTCCAATCCCACAATTATTTAGGACCATCCAATCTTATAGCCTCAAATATCGACAATTGTGGTTGACTCACCAACAATTCACAACTTCATATTGCGAAATTTGGGTGTTGAGTTAAATCACTCGCAAGTTGTGGTTTCGCAATCATAGTCGACCGTTGATCTTCTTCAGTGTCTTCATAACCGTTGGATCACTTTAAAGTGGAAGGATAGGATAAGCAGGGAAAAAGTTGAGAATTTGATTATCGTAACAACTGTTAGTCATCAGATCAAACACAAATTCCTATCAACCGCCAGATCATCTTAAAGTGGAAGGATAGGATAAGCAAGGTAAGATCTGAGATCTCATTTATGATAATTTCCATCAACCGTTGGATCATTCTAAGTGGAAGGAAATGATAAGCTAGAAGAGATGCACCATTGACAGATCGAGTCATTGATCCAAGATCCAGATCGAACGAACATCTTTCACTTCGAGTCTAAAGATGTGAGGAGGTTACCCTGCAGAAAATTTGAGATTTGGAATACCCGAAGCCTGGAAATACGAAATGAATAAGGACCATCGGATTTAGAGGACATACGATGATCATTGGATCAGGGTTGTTGGCCAATAGACCACGTCAGCAAGGACACTCAGCAGACCACATCAGCAAGGACAGTTGGCAGACCATGTCAGTAAGGATACGTGGCAGAACACGTCAGCAAAGGGCATATGGGATACCACGTCAACAAGGATACAAGTCATCCGATCTGAAAGATCACTTCAGGAGCATTCTCGCTCGTCGATCTGCTATAGTGGAAGGATAGTGTAAGTCAAAACATTAACCAACAATAAGAGGTCTCCACCATTTTATGACTGACTCAACAGGTGATCACTCCAGAGGAAAGAAGGGGTTGAGATTTGAAATCTTCGAAGTCCGAAGATTTGGAGTAAAAGGTGGCCATCCATCTCAATTCTTGATTAAGTCCTAGACGTCAGATTTAGCAGTGAAAGGATGAGTGTAAGGATCAAACCTGACCGTTGATCTATTTCCATGAAATAAACCATCCAATCTGTTTTGACTATTTGAAAAGTTGAAAACCCAAAGTTCTAAAGGGAGAAGTCCTGTCAGCCATCCATCTCGTCAGAAGATTAAATTGTGACCATTTATTTGATAAGCGCTCAAGCACTCGTTTGGCTTAGCATCTGGTTACCGCTACTGGTCATATGGAACAAAAGATATATGAGCAAAATATAATAAGTTGCTAAAGTTGAGAAGCCCATGGTTCTATGCATGTGATCACATAGAAATGGTTTGAAGGAAGTGCATATGTAGAATTTTGATTCTGCGATAATAACAGAGATTCAGATCAAATTAAAAGGATGAAATTGATCCATGAATGTGATCAATTTATGAAAAACTTTCTTGGGAAAATAAATAAATGGTAATTAAGATTAATTAATCGAAGAGGTGTGATGATCAAAACAAAGGGACACAGTTTTGTCACTCTCACGTCATTTGAAGAATATATAATCAAGGAAGAGTGTTGAGAAGAAGAGTGTCTCTGCAGTCCCAATCAGAGAATATATTAAATCATAGAAGTAGAGAGAGATGCAGTAAAAGACTCTATACAGAAGCTTGTCCAGATTCAGAAAATCAAGGGTGGTTGGGTGGTGCAAGGGCAGGTTGGTGCCTGCAGAGGGAGTTGGTGCTTCCTTGTCAGTTGTAGCTGACTAAATAGGGGGTTGTAGCCTCCTACCAGTTGGTGTTGGTGAACTAGGGCGTGGGTGCATCCTGATCATTTGGTGTTGATCGAAAAGGAAGAATATCTTCCTTCTATGTAACATGTAAAACAAATTTTGTAGTTAATAGAAAAGAGTTTGTGGTTTTCCCAATTGGGTTCCACGATAAAATACTATGTTAAAATTATGTTTTCATTAATAAATGAAAAATTGATATAATTTTTGTCACTGATTCACCTCCCCTCTCTCAGTGACAAGATCTGATCCTTCAATTGGTATCAGAGTAGGTTCCTTCAGTACAATCTAACAAACTTGAAGGTAGATCCTGAAGATGGATCAACAAGAGGGAATGTCAGACAACAAAGCACCATTGTTCAATGGAGGAGGCTATGCTCTTTGGAAAATAAGAATGAAAAACTTCATGTTGTCTCTTGGTTTTGATATCTGGAAATCAGTTGTATATGGTTACACTACACCAACTACTCCACCCAAAGACACTGCAGGAAAGAAAATTTGTAATGAAAACTTAAGAGAAGTTAACGAAATTATAGTAGGGTTGACTAATTCTATATGTGTGAAGGTTATGCATTTCAAATCAGCCAAAGAAATCTGGGACAAGTTGGAGGTTATATATGAAGGAGATGACAAAGTCAAGGAAGCCAAAGTACAGACCTATAGAGCTCAGTTTGAAAATCTAAAAATGAAAGAAGAAGGAAATATTGTCGAGTACTTTCATAGGGTAGATGAAATGGTTAAATCAATTAGAGTGGCATGATAAGAGATTACATATAAACCCATTGTGCAAAAAATACTAAGGTCATTACCTATGAAATATGATGAAAATATTTCTTCAATTAAAGATAGATCTGATCTAGATACAGTCACAGTTGATCAGCTCCATGGAATTTTCACAGCATATGAAATGAGAACATGGAATGATAAATCAACAAAATATGAAATAGTTTTCAAAGCATTTAAGGCAAAGATACATCAGAACAAAAAACCTCAATTCAGCCACCATGAAGAATCTGATGTGGAAGAAGCCAATTTCATTAGAAAACTTCAGAAAGGATCAGGTAAGTACAAAGGAAAGCTTCCTTTCAAATGTTTTAATTGTGGAAAATTTGGTCATTTTTCATCGAAGTGTCCATATCCAAAGGAGGACCCTGAAGATGAAGAAAACAAAACCAAACAATACAAGAAGAAGGAAAAACCCAGCTACAAGAAAATTTTTTACAAAGGGAAAAATAATTTTTACTCAAAAGAAGAAAACAACAGTTCGTCAAAGTCTAGTGACAACGATGAATCTGATGATGATGAAGTCATTTTCTTAGGTATTGAAGAATCTAATGAGATAGAAAAAATTAAACATGAGAAAGAGTTAGAATATGAAGCAGAAGTTAATATGGAGGAAGAACTTCTCAGTGCCTTGGATGAATTAAGAAAATACAAAACCAAATATAGACAAGTAAAAAGTTTTGTAGTTGAACAAAAGGAAAAACATGAACAAGAAGAAAAGGAGATGGAAAAACTCATGAGAAACCTGAAAAAACAAATCCTAGAAGCAAATAACATTGAAGAAAGTATGGAAAAGTCTCTTAAAGAAAAAAAAATAACTTGTGAATGAATGGAGGCAGAAATAGTTTACCTAAAAAAAGAACTGGATGCAAAAATCATTCAAACAAGATACAAAAATAGCTCTAAAATATTAGACAAGATCATTACCATGCAAAGGGATTCAGGTAATAAAAATAGAATAGGTTATTCTCAAAAGGAAAGTCAAGTTAACTCAAAATCTTGTGCATATGCTCTCCTCAATACATTCAAGAAGAGAAATGAAGAGAAGATAAGTAATGATCAGAACTCTAGAGAATTACTTCCACCCATCAGGAAGGACGACAAGACAATACCAAATAAGTTTTATCAAAACATGTATCCTTGCATTTATCAAAATATACAACCTGAGTGGGCCTAATGGTCAAGAACATGTGTTTCCTCTTAAGAGGTCATAGGTTCAAATCCAGAGGGGGGTAGGGTATGTATACCTTCGTAGACTTTACCAGTCAAATTGTTGGGTGGAGGGGGTCCCTTGTCCCACAAACAAGGGGGTCTCATACACCAATTTGGTGTGTTGGCTTGGTCATGACCTTAAAAATAGATTATTATTATTATTATTATTATTATTATTATTATTATTATTATTATTATTAAAAGGTACAGCTTGAGTGGGCCTATATAGCCTGAGTGGGCCTAATGGTTAAGAACATGTGTTTCCTCTTAAGATGTCACAGGTTCAAATCTAGAGGGGGGTAGGGTATGTATACCTTTATAGACTTTACTAGTCAAATCGCTGGGCAGAGGTGGGTCCCTTGTCCCACAAACAAGGGGGTCTCATACACCAATTTGGTGTGCTGGCTTGGCCATGACCTTAAAGATAGATTATTATTATTATTATTATTATTATTATTATTTCTTTACCTGCTCTAATTTCAGACACAAAGCTATAAATTGTAGAGCATATAGAAGGAAAAATCTGAAGGTTAACAACTATATCCTTAAGGATAACCAAGCAGTAAATTAAGTTAAAAGAAGAAACTATAAATCCTTTGCACCTCTACAAGAAGGGTACCTAGAGTTATTTAGATGTTATAACTATGGACATAAGGCCATTAATTGTAGATTAATGAAAGTCTCAGAACAACCAAAGTTCATTATAGAGCAAAAGAAACTTTGGAGAGAAAAAACATCAAAAAAGGAATGTCTTATTGCCCTAAAAGATCAAGATAAAAAGGATCTCTGGTATGTTGACAGTGGGTTCTCAAAACATATGACAGGTAACAAGAACATGTTTTTAGACTTGAAGAAACGAAATGGTAAACTTACATTTGGTGATAATGCTTCAAGTAACATACTTGGGAAAGGCACTGTGAGCTTGGGAAAAGACAAAGCCAGAAATGTGCTACTTGTCGAAAAACTAAAGCCTAGTTTATTAAGTGTCAGCCAAACCTATGATCAGGGGCACTTCTGCAATCTTTGATTCCCAAAAATGTGAGATAAGGAGATAACACACAGGAAAATTAGTTGGTACTGCTCCTAGAACTCCTGAAAATGTATATATACTAGATGCAAAATTGAATGAGGAGTGTCATGTAAATTTAGTACATGAAAGTTGGCTATGGCACAGAAGGTTGGGGCATATTAACTTTGAAAATCTAGTGAAAGTCAACAATCTTGGTGCAGTAAGAAACTTGTCAAAGATCATAAAACCCTCAAATGCTATGTATAGACAGTGTCAATAAGGTTCAAGGCAAAAGAATAATCAACCTCAAAACCTTTAGAGCTTGTTCACATTGACCTATGTGGATCTACAAGGACCAATAGTTTGCAAGGAGATTCTTACTTTATGTTGTTCATTGATGATTTTACTAGAATGGGTTGGATATATTTTCTCAAAGAAAAATCAGAAGCACTTAACAAATTCAAAGCCTTTAAAACCATTGTTGAAAATGAAAAGGAGACAAAAATCAAATGTCTTAGATCAAACAATGGTGGTGAGTTCACCTCAAAAGAGTTTGATCTCTTCTGTGAAACCCATGGAATAAAAAGACAATTCTCTACTGCCAGAACACCTCAGCAAAATGAGATTGTTGAGAGAAAGAATAGAATAGTTCAGGAGGTTGCAAGGACTATGCTCAATGAAGCAAAGTTGTCAGATGGATATTGGAGGGAAGTTGTAAGCACAAAAGTATACATATTGAACTAAGTTTATCTTAGGTTTAATAGTGATAATACTCTGTATGAACTATGGTTTGGAAGATCTCCATCAGTAAAATACTTCAAGGTATTTGGAAGTAAATGCTACATCAAAAGATTTGATGAGATTCTTGGAAAATTTGATGCCAGATTTGATGAAGGTATTTTTCTTGGATATGCTTCAGACAAGAAACCATATAGATGCTACAATCTTAGATCACATAATATTTTTGAGAGTGCAGATGTCAAGGTGGATGACCTAGAAATGATAAGGATGAAAAATCAAGAGACCATACTTGAAAGTGAAGATGAAGATGATGATGAGACAATCAACACACAAGTAGAAGAAGTAGAAGAGAATGAAAAAGAAAGGGAAGAGGATGATATGGATACTAGTGAATATGAAGAAGATAGTAAATATGGAGAGATAAGAGAATAATTCCCAATAAGAGACACAAAGACACCCTCAAGAATTACTCAAAAGAATCATCCCGAAGAACTGATTATTGGAGATATGAATGATGGAGTGCACACAAGAAGACAACTACTGTATCAAACATAAATAACACTATTGTCACATATTGAGCCTAGATAAATCAAAGAGGCATGTAAATATGATAATTGGTTCAAAGCTATGAATGAATAATTGGACCAAATTGAAAAAAAAAAAACTTGGGAACTAGTTCCAAGACCAAAAAACAAAAATGTCATTGGAACTAAATGGGTGTATAAAAACAAAATGAATGAGAATGGGTAGGTAATCAAGAACAAATCCAGATTGGTATGTAAAGGATATGCTCAAGTTCAAGGAGTAGACAATGAAGAAACCTTTGCACCTGTGGCCAACTTAGAGGCAATTAGGATGTTCCTAGCTTTCTCCATCTATAGAAAATTTAAAGTGTACAAAATGGATGTCAAGTCAGCATTTCTCAACGAAAATTTAGAAGAGGAAGTCTATATTGAGAAACCATAAGGGTTTCAATTAAATAACAAAGGAGACTATGTCTGTAAACTAAAGAAATCACTCTATGGTATAAAATAAGCACCTAGAGTATGGTATGCAAGGCTAGATTATTACTTACAAAAAAATGGCCTAAAAAGGAGATCAACAAACAACAATATTTACTGTAAAATTGATGGTAATAACATGATTATTGTGGAAGTATATGTTGATGATATTATATTTGGTAGTGATGATGAAAAAAATGAGTAAGGACTTTTCTAGGATGATGCGACAAGAATTTGAAATGTCTTTGCTTGGAGAATTGAATTTATTTCTTGGATTACAAATAATAGAGTCCAAAAGAGGTCTCTTTATCCATCAGTCTAAGTATGTTAAAGATATGCTCAAGAGATTCCAATTAGAGGATTGCAAACCTGTTAGTACACCTATGAAAGTTGGATGCAAACTAAGCAAGGATGATGAGTCCAAAGATGTAGATCCAAAACACTACAGATCAATGATTGGTAGTTTACTCTATGTAACAACTTCCAGACTTGATGTCAAGCAATATGTTGGGATGGTGGCTAGATTCCAAGTAGCACCAAAGGAGAGCCATGTTCAAACTGTAAAAAGAATCTTTAGGTATTTGAAAGGAACCATAGATCTTGGTTTGTGGTACCCTAGCAAGGATTAACTCACTTTAAAATCCTATTCAGATGTTGATTGGGGAGGAAGTGTAGATGACAGAAAAAGTACAAGTGGAGGAGCATTCTTTTTGGGAGAATCATTGGTAACTTGGATAAGAAAGAAACAATCCTCAATTTCTCTGTCTAGCATTGAAGATGAGTATATTGCATCAGCAGAATGTTGCACACAAGTGGAATGGATGAAACAAATCCTACAACACATCAAAATAGTATTTGAAGAACCTACTATTATCCACTAATAAAAGCACTATAAGTCTCTCTAAGAACCCTGTCCAACACTCAAAATTGAAACACATTCCCATAAAGTACCACTATCTAAGAGATTAGGCTGAAAATAAGAACATTAAATTGGAATATGTTCCAACACAAGAACAAGTGGTAGATATTTTCACAAAACCCTTGAGTAGAGATGTATTTGAATATATTAGGAAAACATTGGGATTAATCCTTCTTCCAACCTAAATATCTCAAGAAAATAATGCATCAGTTGGCATCTATTCAGGGGGAGACAACAATCAACGTCAGAAGGAGTCATTAAGTTATAACGGGAAAAGTGAGATTGCAGGAGGAGTTACAAATGTTCAAGTCTTTGATCAGAAGTATTTATATAGATAGATCATAGGAGAAGAAACCATTTTCCATTGATGTCAAAGGGGGAGAGTAACTTTAGAGGAGAGATGCAGCATCACCGGGGGGATTTGTGTATGAAGTTAGTGTGTTGCCCTCAATGAAAAAGGGGGATATTGTTGGACATATTGTCATTCATGTGTTTTCATTGATGTCAACAGTCATAATAAGTAGAGAAGAAAGGTTAATCTCAGGAGGGTTAGCAAATGCAGAGATAGGCTGAAGCAATTCGTGATTATTTTTTATCGCGATAGGATCAACAATGTTCCTATGATAAAATCTCAGGAGGGTTAGCGATATATAGAGATCAAATATCATAAGAGATGGCATGATGAAACTCAGATCAAATCCAGACCGTTGATGCGCAAATGTCAAATCAACGACAATGATGAATTTCAGAGAGAGAAAGCATAATTAAACTACTCTCCAATTGCAATATCGTAATCGATCTAGATCGTCAAATCTTATAGCTCCAAATATCTATGACTGCGGTTGTTCCAACAAATGATGAGATTAAGCCAGATTAAATCATGACCGTCGGATGTGCAATCACCAGATCAATGATGAGGATGAATTGCGAAGATCGAAAGGAGAATTAAATATAATGCTTGTTCCAACTCCACAATTATTTAGGACCATCCAATCTTATAGCCTGAAATATCGACGACTGTGGTTGACTCACCAACAACACACAAATTCATATTGCAGAATTTGGGTGTCGAGTTAAATCACTCGCAAGTTGTGGTTCTGCAATCATAGTCGACCGTCGATATGCTTCAGTGTCTTCATAACCGTTGGATCACTTTAAAATGGAAGGATAGGATAAGCAAGGAAAAAGTTGAGAATTTGATTATCCGAACACCCATCAGATGTCAGATCAAACATGAATTCCTATCAACCGTCGGATCATATTAAAGTGGAAGGATATGATAAGCAAGGTAAGATATAAGATCTCATTTATGAGAATTTCTGTCAGCCACTGGATCATTCTAAGTGGAAGGACAGGATCACCTAGAAGAGCTGCACCCTAGAAAGATTGAGTCGTTGATCCAAGATTCAGATCGAACGGACATCTTTCACTTTGGGTCTAAAGATGTGAGGAGGTTACACTCTGGAAACTTTGAGATTTGGAATACCTAAAGCCCGGAAATCCGAAATGATTAAGGACCATCCTATTTTGAGGAAATACGATGATCGTTGGATCAGGGTTGTTGGTCAGCAGACCACGTCAGTAAGGACACTCAACAGACCATGTCAGTAAGGAAGGTTGGCTGACTACTCCAGTAAGGAAACGTGGCAAACCACGTCAGCAAAGGGCATATGGGAGACCACGTTATCAATGATATGAGTCATCTGATCTGAAAGATCACTTTGGGATCATTCTCGACCGTCGATCTACTACAGTGGAAGGATAGTGTAAGTTGAAATGCAAACATACAACAAGTGGTCTCCATCATTTTATAACTGACTCAGTAGGTGATCACTTTGGAGGAAAGAAGAGGTTGAGATTTGAAATCTCAAAAGTCCAAAGACTCAGAGTAAAAGGTGGCCATCCATATCGATGCTTGATTAAGTCCTAGCTGTTGGATTTAGCATTGAAAGGATGAGTGTAAGGATCAAAGATGACCATTGATCCGTTTCCGTGAAATAAATCGTCTGATCTGTTTTGAAGATTTGAAAAGTTGAAAACCCGAAGTTCTGAAGGGAGAAGTCCCGTCAACCGTCCATCTCGTCAGAATATTAAATCATGACCATTGATTTCATAAGCACTCAAGCACTCGTTTGGATTAACATCTGGTTACCACCACTGGTCATATGGAATAAGAGATATATGGGCAAAAGATAATAAGTTGCTAAGGTTGATAAGCCCATGGTTCTACTCCTATGATCACATAGAAATGGTTTGAAGGAAGCGCCAATGTAGAACTTTGATTTTGCGATAATAACATAGATTTAGATCAAATTAAAAGGATGAAATTGATCCATGATTGTGATCAATTTATGAAAAACCTTCTTGGGAAAATAAATAAATAGTAATTAAGATTAATTAATTGAAGAGGTGCAATGGTCAAAACAAAGGGACACATTTGTGTCACTCTCACACCATTTGAACAATATATAATCAAGGAAGAGTGTTGAGAAGACGAGTGTCTTTGTAGTCTGAATCAGAGACTATATTAAATCAGACAAGCATAGAGAGATGTAGTAAAAGACTCTATAAGGAAGCTTGTCTAGATTTAGAAAATAAAGGGTGGTTGGGTGGTGTAAGGGCAGGTTGGTGCCTACAGAGGGAGTTGGTGCTTCCTTGTTAGTTGTAGCTGAATAAACAGGGGCTTGCAACCTCCTACCAATTGGTGCTGGTGAACTAGGGTGTGGGTGCATCCTGATTAGTTGGTGCTGATAAAAAAGGAATAATATCTTCCTTCTACATAACATGTAAAACAAAATTTGAAATTAATAGAAAAGAGTTTGTGGTTTTCCCAATCAGGTTCCACGATAAAATACTGTGTTAAAATTATGTTTATATTAATAAATGAAAAATTGATATAATTGTTTTATCATTGATTCACCCTCCCCTCTCAATGAAATGATTTGATCCTTCATAATCTACATCAACCACCATTCAAATAGTTCAGGAAAATGTGAATGGAGCGATGTGCAGGTGATATATAAAATGTTTTTTAGCCGAAATTGTTTTTTGGATGAAGCATCTTAACGTTCAACCGAAAAGTGTTATCGGAAAAAAAATCCATCCTGCTAATATGGTACACGACAGTTGAGGACATTGTCTAGGTATTGTTTGATTTGATGTCTAAAGGCTCAGACGAAATAGTTTTCAGATGAAAATATGTGTCTTTTGGTCGAAATAATTATTAGTTCGGCTGAAAAAAATGTCAGTAGGAATTTTGGAAACCCGATTCTCACAAAAGTGTTACCCAAATTCATGATTTCACCCGTATCAAAGATTCAAGAATATGACCTCAACATTAAACCAACTAAAATAATAAAAGGGAAAGCTTTATATCATATGTTCACTAAAGGAAATGAAAAATACTTAGAATTATGTGAGAATGATCAAGTGAATGTTGTCTTGAGTGAATAGGAAAATGATGAGTGGTATTCATATATCATTTATTAGTTGAATAATATATGATGTACTAACAACTTTATCATAAGAGAATATATTTGAGATTAAAATCCTTGAGATTTTGTTTAACCTAAGAGGGTCTTGGTTGGAGGAATCCTAATGGAATAATCCTTAGATGTGTCAACAAGGATGATGATAACAAGTTAGTTGAGGAATTCCATTCAGGATACTATGAGGGCCACTTTGCAACCCATACCACCGCACATAAAATATTGATGGAAAGTTACTATTGATATGCATTGTTCATTGATACTCATCATTATGTTAGGTCTTTTCAACCATGCCAGTTCTTCTAGGGAAACAACGATTACCCACTTTACCTTGGAAACTAGTTATTGTTGAAGCACCTTTTAAATAGTGGGATTTGGATTTTATCAATGAGTTTAAAGAGAATTATATTAATGGATATTGATGGGTCCTAACTTCCACAAACTATTTCACTAGTTGGGTAGAGGCCACAGCAACAAAGAAGGAAATTGAACAAGTTGTAATGAATTTCCTTGAAGCTAGAATAATCACAAGATTTGGTTCCCTAGCCAAAATCAATAATATGAAGGCTTTTAGTTATTTGGATATGGCATTTTTTTTTCTTCAAGTATGGAGTTGTATTGTCTCATTCTTCCAATTATTACCAACAAGGAAATGAATTGGTTGAATCTAGTAATAAGAACCTCATGAATGTCATTAAGAAAACAATGGGTGACAATAAAAATAATTGGGATAACAAGATCAAATATGCACTAAGGGAAGACTGTATCACAACTAATACTTCCACTAGGAAAATCCCTTTTGAATTAGTGTATGGAGTAGAAGCAAAATTGCCCATTAACCTCTAGATTCTAGTATTCCATATTATGCAACATTTTACAATAGATCAAGAAGCTTTGCAAGGAAGAATTGATCAACTTGTAGAGTTGGATGAGTCTAAAAGAATTTTTTTTAATCAAATGATGATAAATTAATATAAAATAAAAGGAACATTTTATCATAAAGCAAGATAGAGGTATATTGAAGAGGGAGATTTTTTAGTCATGTGGGAAAAAGAAAGGAAAATCTATGTATGCACAAGAAGTTTGATGGTCTTTGGCTTGGTCCTTTTAAAATTGAAAGAAATGACGGAGTTAATTATTTCTACCTAGATAGCCTTGATGGGGAGGAGTTTCCTTTTCCAGTTAATGGACAACTTCTCAATCTTTACTTTGCAATTGGCACTTGATTTTATAACAATAGGATTAGGTAGAATAGTTGTAGGTCATGTTGTGTGTTTCCTTTATGCTTGTTGATTTCTCTTCCTTTATTTTTTTCAATTAGCACTCTACTTTATACATTCACAATTAGTTTCATTTTGATTTAGTCTTGTCTAAAAAAATAAAAAAAACATGTATATGTACATTGAAATATTTGTTTTTTCCAGATTTCATTTATATTTTCCATATACTGAGGGGATTTTATTGCCTTTCCATTTTGTTTCTAATGTTTTTATGGTGATATGTAGTAGGTTTTTTCTTAGATTGATGTAAAATGAATATCTTGGAGTTCTAGATATTGTTGAGGTAAACATGTGCTCTACGGTGAGCACATGTCCCCGTGTTGGAGCTAGAAGTTACCCCATCACATCTGGGGTTAACTAGATGATATTTTATCCTATGATATACATCACAAACAACGGTTCCACGGATTAGATCCATGGTTCTCACAAATAATTGACCAACGATGTTTCCCACATTTTCTAAGTTAACTCTTATCTAATGACTACAGTGATTGGAACACATGAAGTACCTTGTTTTATTGCTTCATATTAAGTGTTAATGCCTTATGTATTTGGCATGAAATTAATGACCATGTGTTGAGTCGGATAATGGATCATGATGCTCTAATTTTTTTCCTTTTTACTTGTTTCACCTTGGTGGTCATCATCATCTCCTAGATAAGTGTTGTCACTCTTGGGAAGAGTTATACAACCGGGGGAATTTGAGAGGGACAACATGTTCATATCCCAATCCATACATAACATTCTCCATATTTCATGATTTTTTTTGTCACCTCTTTTGGGTTGGTGTTCACATGTCACATGTATAGGTTCATGCTTTATAATCCCATGAGAAGAAGGAGCTTGAACGATTGAGGTTGATGTAACTTAATAAAAAAAGGGTAGAGAGAAAGATTCTAAAATCAAAATGAAAAGAAAATAAATGGAAAAGAACCAAAAGAAATAAATAATGAACAATGCCCCCTCATTATGAGGTCATCACCCTGTGTCCTATGCAATGAATGAATATCTAAAGAAGGACTAAATGAAGTAAAACTAAAGTCAAAAGCTAGAAAAGGATAAATGAATAAAGAAAAAGGAAAAAAGGGGTTTGGAAAGACATAGTGTCAAGGAAAGGTAAACTCAATGCATAAGCACTTCCTCATTACAAAGGTGCTCATGTGGATGCAAAATACCTTACATAAGCTCACATAAATATGCAATACCACTCATGAAGTTAAACCCAAACCATACCATTTGTCATTACACATGCTCCTTGATGGGATTCTTGTGAAACAATTATCTTCCTGGGTACTGGCACATACAATAGAAGCTAATGATGACCCTCCTGTTAGTAGAAGAATTCTCATATAGAAGAAGCCTAACTATCAGATTTTTGGATTTTTGCTAAATACCAGTTCCCTCAGTGGTAAAATACACTACCTCTTTGCACTGCCAAGGCATCTAAGTAAAGGGGTTTTGATATCATGAAAGGAAATTAATTACTTTGCACATGTTCAAGATTGAAGGCACTGCATTTTTTACAATGCTACCTAAATCGACACACAAACGCAACACAATGGCGCTACCTACAGGCATTGCATAATATTATGGCAGAAAACAAATTGTGCAGAGTTATTTTACCAGTTTTGAGTCATTAACTTAAAACTTTGTTTGTAAACAATTGAGAAGGTATTTGATGCAGGAGCATCCCTCACGACAAGCAAAACCGACGTGGAAGCAGAAAGTCAGCTGGAAGACGTCCAGTGCAAGTTTTTGAATTTCAAATTCTCTCTTGAAGTTGACACGCCTAACTTAAATGAGATCATTTAATTTAAGCGCCTTGGAAAGAATGTAATCATACCTCGAGCCATACACTCTCGTCTGAGATAGATAGAGGCATTTATAATAGTAGTTGTAGGTAGATAGAATTGAATTCTTAGATTAGATAATTCTAGAAGGAAGAGGGAAAACCGAATATAGACACCCTCATTTTTATCATTGTGAGTTAGTTCATTTAGCAACAGGAGCAAGAAGAGAGCATAGGAGAATAGCAAATAGTTGTAGAAGAACACCCATGTACAGATCTTGAATTAATAGAAGAAGTTGATTCAGATTCATGGTTGTTGTGTTATTCTCTGTGTGTGTGTGCTAAATGCTCTGCTTATGAATATTTACTTCCTGTTATGCATTTGTTATCATGCTGTGTGTATGATTTCCTGTGTTAAGGCTGAATTCTAAGAAGAGAGGTGAGCTGCAATTGTTTTCTCTCTCGAGCAAGGATTCCTGTAAGGAGTGCAGCTGGAGTCGTCCGCAAGGAGTGCTTTGACAGAAGGCTCAGAGAGTAAACTCTTGTTCTCAAATACTCGGAAGTGAAAATGGGTTGCTAGAGCCGTGCCAAGAGTGTGCAAACTCAGGAGAGTCTCAGTCATGGAACTGGGCAAAAGTATTGAAGGACTACTGCTAGGGTATACGCAAAGTCGAAGGAAGCTCGAACAGTTGAAGTGTTCGCAGTTTTACCGCAAGGAGTGTGTGCAGAGAACCTTGTTGAGTTTGAAGTAGTTTAACAAAGCTTAGGAAGGGTAGGCCTCTGAGTCACTGAAGATCTGCATAAAACAAGTGTGAGTTAGAGTTGGGGAGAAACGTCGCAGGGTGGCGAAGCGGTGAAAGAATCTCATGGAGAGATACCCCTTTTCATCTCGGGGATTAACCAAGGAAGAACGGATGGACGAAATATTCTGAAAGGTTTCGCGAGATTTTGAAGACCGTCAGATCTGGCAGAGGTGCAAGGAGGCCACGACGAAAAGATTCCGAAGGGTTGGAAGTTCAGGAGAGATAGGCCGTTGATCCAAGTCGGTCAGAGCCGTTGGATTTCTCACGAGATCATGTATCGGGACCTCGTGAGAAAAGACTCAAGGATTTGGATGCAAGGATCGCGAGGTTGCGAGGAAGTGAAATTCTGACTGGTGGAAGACGAGTGTCAGAGATCGGTGATCTCGCAACCTCAGAGTTCGCAGGGTAAAGGTCCAAGTATTAGGTGTGAAAAGTCACAAAGTCGCGAGGTGGCGAGAGAAGGATAGTCGTTGCATCCGTAACACAGGAGGACCATTGGATCTGAGCGAAGGATCGTGTCTCAGAACCTCGCAAGAAAAGGTTTGAGAACTTGACCACGGGGATCGCGGGGTTGCGAGATAGCGATATCCCGACAGCTGGAGTAGTGTGGGCCATAGTGGAGCGTGAGTGGAATACAGGTGGCACAAAGGATTCGCGAGCCGCGAAGTGCCGAGGAGCGAAACTCGTGTGGACGTCGAGCCACGAAGAGATGAGAATCCAAGATTCTAGTGGACACGTGGCAGAGCGTAAGGTGGGACCGCACATTTTGGAAACTCGTGGACTAAAGGGGTGAAACCTCGACGGTCTAATCGGAGAGGTCGCAAGGGTGAGAGATCACGAAGTTGTGAGAAGCACTAACATTAAGTTTATCCCATGGTTGCATGTGGGAGGAGCTGTACCCGTATCGCCAGATCGGGTATCGCAATATTTGAACGGAAAGTTTGGAGGGTCTAAGTCCCGAACTTGCGAGACAACAAGATTTAGCAGATCTCTCGGTGGTAAAGGGGAGACCTCGGAATAGAGTGTTTTGGGTGCAGATCTCCCGACAGGGAGATAAAAGAACCTTTGAGTTCTTCGGGCCGAAATAATAAGGTCCTGGGAAAGGACGTGCCTGGGTGGCACGCCCCTGCATCAAGTGGTATCAGAGCTTAGAAACTTTTCTCTGTTTTCTGTAGCAGAGAAGGAAAAAGAAAATAATAATAATATAATACACCATGCCGCCAAGGAGAAGAGGTAGACAATCACCTAATCCAGAGGAGGAAAGGGAGATGTCCAGAGACAGAGGTAGGCAAGTACAAAATCCATATGTGGAGAGAGGAATGTGAAATCTTCGTGCCAGAATGGAGGACATGGAGATAAGACAAAGGCGAAACGCTGATGTGGGAGATATCAGTGAATCTGAAGATGAAGGTGATGCTGGACAAGGAGAAGAAGAAATCCCACTAGAAGATGCAACAAATGAGCATTTAATTAAGGCTATCGCTCGGATGAGTTCAAAAACAAAAATGGACATTCTAGCTTACGAAGGAAGTCTGGATGCAGAAGAGCTGCTAGATTGGATTAGAGCTCTTGACACTTACTTCGATTATGAAGATATCGAAGATGACAAGAAGTTCAGACATGCTGTCACAAGACTAAAAGGACATGCAACCTTGTGGTGGGATGAACTGCAAGCTGATAGGTGTTGCCAAGGCAAGCAGAAGATTAAGAGCTGGGACAGGATGATTGCAAAGATGAAGGCCAAATTTATTCCCAAAGACTATCAAATTTCTTTGTTCAGGAGGATGCAGAACCTGAGACAGAAGTTGATGACAGTGAAGGAGTATACTGAGGAATTTTACAGGTTGAACATCAGAGCAGGTCATCGCGAAGGCAATGATGAAAAAGTGGCCAGGTATCTGAATGGCCCGAGGTATGAAATTCGGGATGAATTAAATTTGGCAACCATCCGAACGGTGGAGGATGCTTACCAATTGGCTCTGAAAGTTGAGGAGAAGCTGAGCCGTAAAAAAAGTCAGAGGGGCAGAGGAAGGAGTCAGCCCAAAGGCAAGTCAGTTGCCCAAGATAAATACCAGAAGCCCAAGGATGACTGGAAGAAACCTCAAACTCGGACAGAAAGAGGTGGAAGTTCGCAGAGAGGGCGATATGATGAGAAAAGAGAACAACATACTGAACAAAGAGGAGGATATGCTGATAATGATAGATTTCCCCGTACCAGAGGTAGAGGAAGAGGAAGAGGTGGAGTCATCACATGCTTCACATGTGGAAAAAATGGGCACAAGTCGTTCGAGTGTCCAGAGAAAAAGAAAGATACTGGAGAAACTCACATCGCCGAGGCACGGAGGCGAGATAATGAGGCAGAGTACGCTGAAGGCGGAAGATCGTTGGTGATGCGAAAATTTCTTTTGACACTAGAGAAGGAGATGGAGAATCCAACACAGAGGAACAATCTTTTTAGGACTGCTTGCAAGACCAAGGATAGAGTGTGCAAGGTCATCGTGGACAGTGGAAGCACATATAATCTCGTTTCAACCGAGATGGTAGAAAAACTAGAGTTGGAGACAACTGATCACCCGAATCCATACAAAGTTTCATGGCTACAGAAGGGACATCAGGTAAATGTCACTAAACAGTGCTTAGTTGAAATTAAGATAGGAAGATATAATGATAAAATTTTATGTGATGTTATTCCTATGGATGTCTGTCATTTATTGTTGGGTAGACCATGGCAATATGATAGAAATGTGATCCATGATGGGAGGATGAATACATATAACCTGAAGAAGAATGGGAGAACTCATATGTTGTGTCCAATTGAGGATAAAGAAGTGAAACCAGAAGTGAGCAACAGAGTACTTCTCATGAGTGGGAAGGAACTTCTTACAGAAGTTAAGAAGAAGGAGGATCCACAATTCTTTATGGTCAGAAAACCGAGAATTGTTCTGACTAGCACAAGAATGGATGATTTACCAGGAGAAGTTCAGGGACTGCTGGAAGAGTTCGTTGATATTGTAGTGGACGAACTACCTCGTTCGTTGCCACCGATGAGGAGTGTAAGTCATCATATTGACCTCATACCAGGAGCTAGTTTACCAAACAAAGCCGCGTATAGGTTGATTCCGCAGGAGAATGAGGAGGTCAAGAAGCAGGTCCAGGAATTGTTGGACAAAGGTTTGGTCAGGGAAAGCTTAAGTCCGTGTGTTTTTCCAACAGTACTCAGTCCGAAGAAATATGGAGGCTGGAGGATGTGCACTGATTCAAGAGCCATTAATAAGATAACCATCAGGTATAGATTCCCATTTCCAAGGATGGATGATCTGATGGACTGCTTAAGTGGGGATTTTTTTTTTTCAAAGATAGATTTGAAGAGTGGATATCATCATATTTGTATGAGAGAAGGCGACGAATGGAAAACAACATTCAAGACAAATGAAGGTTTGTATGAATGGCTTGTCATGCTGTTTGGTTTGACCAATGCACCAAGTACCTTTATGAGGTTGATGAATGAAGTCCTGAAGGAGTTCATTGGGAAATTTGTCATCGTGTATCTGGATGACATATTGGTTTTCAGGAAGACAAAGCCTGATCATTTAAAGAATTTGGCTATTATAATGAAGAGATTACAGCAGGAGAAGTTGTTGATCAACATGAAGAAGTACTCATTCATGAAGACATAACTCATTTATTTGGGGTTTTTCATATATGCAAATGAGTTGAGGATGGACCCAGATAAGGTGGAGGTGATCAAGAATTGGCCATCACCAAGGAACATCTTTGAGGTGAGGAGTTTTCATGGTTTGGCTAGTTTCTACCGAAAATTCATCAGGAATTTCAGTGGAATTAGCGCAGCAATGATGGACACATTCAAGAAAAGACATAAATCTTTTCACTGGACTGAAGAAGCTGAGAAGAGTTTCAACTTGTTGAAACGAAAGATTACAGAGCAACCAATTCTAGTGTTGCCAGATTTTCAGAAGACATTTCAGGTGAAATGTGATGCAAGCGGGTTTGCCATAGGAGCGGTCTTGAGTCAGGAAGACAGGTCGATTGCATATTTCAGCGAGAAGCTGAATGAGGAAAAATAAAAGTACTCCACGTATGATAAAGAATTCTATGCCATTATACAGGCATTGAAGAAATGAAGACACTATTTGATTCCAAAGGAATTTGTTTTATATAGTGATAACCATGCATTACAATTTTTGACTCAGCAGGAAAAGATGAATCAGAGGCATGTTAAATGGGTAGAATACATGCATAATTTTACATTTGTAATCAAACACATTTCAGGTACTGCTAACAAAGTCGTTGATGCTTTGAGCAGGAAGTGTTTTCTATTGCAGGAATTCAAAGTCAGGGCGTTAGGCTTTGATGACATGAAGGACATGTATGTAGATGATTCAGAATTTAAGGAAGATTATGAAGCAGCTGAGAATCCAGTTCTCAGAGACAGAAGCCAGTGGATAGAGTATGTGATCCAGAATGGATTGTTGTTCAAAGGCAGTCAACTATGTATTCCGAATTTCTCCATGAGGGATAACTTGTTGAAGGAGAAGCATAGTGGAGGATTAGCAGGACATTTTGGCCATGATAAGACATTTGCAAAGCTGAGTGAGTCATACTTTTGGCCAGAGATGCGGTCAGAAGTCAAGAAGTTTGTGGACAGATGCAGGATTTTCCAGCATTCAAAAGGAAGGAAGCAGAATGTAGGATTTTATCATCCATTGCCCATACCTGAGAAGCCGTGGGATGAAATTAGCATGGATTTCATATTGGGATTGCCGAGGACACAAAGAGGTGTTGATTCAATCTTTGTGGTAGTTGACAGGTTTTCTAAGATGGCACATTTTATCCCATGCCAGGAGACCAGCGATGCGACCCACATCGCAAATTTGTTTTTCAAAGAGATTGTAAGACTCCATGGATTGTCGAAAAGCATAGTTTCGGACAGGGACACCAAGTTCATAAGGCATTTCTGGAGAACATTGTGGAAGAATTTGGGGACTGATTTGATGTTTAGTTCTTCTTACCATCCGCAGACGGATGGGCAGACAGAGGTGGTAAACAAGAGTCTGGGAGATTTATTAAGAAGCTTGGTGACAGAGCACCATAGCAGTTGGGATAGCATTTTACCATAGGCAGAGTTTGCTTACAATGATTCAGTAAACAAGAGAATAGGAAAAAGTCCATTTTAGATTGTATATGGAAGACATCCAAGAGGGGTTTCTGAACTGAGGGATTCAGAACAGGCTAATACTAGCAGTGCTAGCGCAGGAGAGTTCGCTGAAGCAATGAAGGAACTTCATAGCCAGGTGAAGGAGCGACTGTTGAAGTCAAGTCAGGAGTACAAGCGTAGAGCAGATCAACATCGGAGACAACTTCAGTTTGAAGTTGGTGATCTGGTTCTAGCGCATTTGAGGAAGGAAAGGTTTCCGAGAGGAACATACAACAAGCTGAAGATGAAGAAAATTGGGCCATGCAGGGTCTTGAAGAAGATGGGACAGAATGCTTATGAGATCGAGTTACCATAGGACATTGGAATATCTCCGATATTTAATATTTCGGATTTATATCCATACAGAGCTAATGAAGCAGAAGAAGAAGGTGATGATCAACCAGATATCTAGTGGCATAAGCAGATGCCAGTTGCAGAGAAGCCACAGATGGAGCAAATACTGAATAAACGAGTGGGTAAGAAAACCAGAAGGAAAGAATATTTTGAATATTTAGTTAAGTGGAAGGGTCATCCAATTGAAGATGTCAGCTGGGAGACTGAAGCAGAGATTCAGAAGCATGGACATACCATGCAGGATCTCATGGACAGGAGCCCATGCAAATTTTCAAGAGAGGGAGTATGATGCAGGAGCATCCCTCACGACAAGCAAAACCGACGTGGAAGCAGAAAGTCAGCTGGAAGACATCCAACGCAAGTTTTTGAATTTTAAATTCTCTCTTGAAGTTGACGCGCCTAACTTAAATGAGATCATTTAATTTAAGAGCCTTGGAAAGAATGTAATCATACCTCGAGCCATACGCTCTCGTCTGAGATAGACAGAGGCATTTATAGTAGTAGTTGCAGGTAGATAGAATTGAATTCTTAGATTAGATAATTCTAGAAGGAAGAGGGAAAACCGAATATAGACACCCTCATTTGTATCATTGTGAGTTAGTTCATTTAGCAATAGGAGAAAGAAGAGAGCATAGGAGAATAGCAGATAGTTGTAGAAGAACACCCATGTACAGATCTTGAATTAATAGAAGAAGTTGATTCAGATTCATGGTTGTTGTGTTATTCTCTCTGTGTGTGTGCTAAATGCTCTGCTTATGAATATTTACTTCCTGTTATGCATTTTTTATCATGTTGTGTGTATGATTTCCTGTGTTAAGGCTGAATTCTGAGAAGAGAGGTGAGTTGCAATTGTTTTCTCTCTCGAGCAAGGATTCCTGCAAGGAGTGCAGCTGGAGTCGTCCGCAAGGAGTGCGTTGACAGAAGGCTCAGAGAGTAAAATCTTGTTCACAAATAATCGGAAGTGAAAATGGGTTGCTAGAGCCGTGTCAGGAGTGCGTAGACTAAGGAGAGTCTCAGTCATGGAACTAGGCAGAAGTATTGAAGGACTGCTGCTAAGGTATACATAGAGTCGAAGGAAGCTCGAACAGTTGAAGTGTTCGCAGGTGTGCCGCAAGGAGTGCATGCAGAGAACCTCATTGAGGTTGAAGTAGTTTAACAAAGCTCAGGAAGGGTAGGCCTCTGAGTCGCTGAAGATCTGCATAAAACAAGTGTGAGTTACAGTCGGGGAGAAACTTCGCAGGGTGGCGAAGCGGCGAAAGAATCTTGTTGAGAAATACCCCTTTTCATATCGGGGATTAACCAAGGAAGAATGGACGGATGAAATCTTCTGAAAGGTTTCGCGAGATTCTGAAGACCGTCAGATCTGGCAGAGGTGCAAGGAGGCCATGGCGAAAATATTCTGAAGGGTTGGAAGTTTAGGAGAGATAGGCCGTTGATCCAAGTCGGTCAGAGCCATTGGATTGCTCACGAGATCGTGTATCGGGACCTCATGAGAAAAGACTCAAGGATTTGGATGCAAGGATTGCGAGGTTGTGAGGAAGCAAAATTCTGACCGTTGGAAGATGGGTGTCAGAGATCGATGATCTTGCAACCTCGGAGTTCGCAGGGTAAAGGTCCAAGTATTAGGTGTGCAAAGTAACGAAGTCGCGAGGTGGCGAGAGAAGGATAGCCGTTGGATCCGTAACATAGGAGGACCATTGGATCTGAGTGAAGGATTGTGTCTCGGAACCTCGCAAGAAAAGGTTCGAGAACTTGACCACGGGGATCGCGGGGTTGCGAGATAGCGATATCCCAACAGCTGGAGCAGTGTGGGCCATAGTGGAGCGCGAGTGGAATACAGGTGGCACAAAGGATTCGCGAGCCGCAAAGTATCGAGGAGCGAGACTCATGTGGACGTCGAGCCATGAAGAGCCGAGGAGCTGAGATTCTAGTGGACACGTGGCAGAGTGTAAGGTGGGACCACACATTTCAGAAAGTTGCAGACTAAAGGGGTGAAACCTCGACGGTATAACCGGCAAGGTCGCGAGGGTGCGAGGTCGTGAAGTTGTGAGAAGCACTAACATTAAGTTTAGCCCACGGTTGCATGTGGGAGGAGCTGTACCTATATCTCCAGATCGGGTATCGCAAGATTTGAACGGAAATTTTGGAGGGTCTAAGTCCCGAACTCACGAGACAACGATATTTAGTGGATCTCCCGGTGGTAAAGGGGTGACCTCGGAACACAGTGTTGTGGGTGCAGATCTCCCGACAGGGAGATAGAAGAACCTTCGAGTTCTTTGGGCCGAAAGAAGAAGGTCCTGGGCAAGGACGTGCTTGGGTGGCACGCTCCTGCATCAGTATTTTTGGAAACTTGAGGAGTTTTTTGTTTATAACATTCCAAATAACAAAAACCTCTCTCAGTTTTTCAAAATTTGTTTTGGTTTGAGATATATTGGATATAGAAGTAGGCATTGCGTACTCTGCACAGTGGCGCTGCATACTAATTTCCTGTATCGGTCACGGTTTTCAAATTCACCTTGTTGGGAGGTTTCCACATGTCAAGGAGGGTTCGAATGACTTCTCAAGGATCATTTATATGTCAATGGACACCTGCACCTAAGATTTATCTCTAGCAAAGGCCTCATGCATGAGGTGGAAACAATTTATTAATGACTTCCAAAAAATTCCTGAAAATCAACAGTTTGTTGGATTTTTGTTTCTTTGACTGTTGCCACCTATCTCCAAGGCTTAGAATCCAATGGAGGAGATGGGATTCGACCTCCTTAGGTTATTTGGATGTTATTTTATATTTAAGGAAGGAGATATATCTTGGAGAAGAAAGGGATTTATGAGCAAGAGAGATGAGAGAGATGTAGGAGGCACTTTGCCTGTGATCATTGTAACCCTGAGGGGCTTTTGTTTTTGTAAACATTTATGTTATTGAAGGTTCATGATATATGTGTTATTAGATTGTATCTCTTGTTTTATTTCTTAATTTGTCTTCTTACTTGAATGAATTGTACACCTTGAGGATCATGGTTTCCTTTGATTAATGTATTCTTGAGCATCTGAGGATCTGATGTATTTTGCCTATTACTCACTATTTATATTCAAGTAGCTTGAATTCATTTATGCAGAGAGGATCTCTGCCTTATGGATGTTCTTCTTTGTGTTATATTTTTCTTCCTCTATTCACTAAACCTTTATCGGATATGCATATTGATTGCATTTAATGAGCAAAGTGTTTTCTTGATTCCATAGCCCAATGGTCCATCATTGATTTACATCATCTTATTGTCCTTCCCATTCCTTGTTTTCTTCTTCTTAATCCACAAAACCAATCAAGAATTTTTATTTATCTGTTACCAAGCTTACTCTCACTTGCAGCCTGGGAGTGACTCTTGGAGTGATAACACCTCCCATACCTAAAATTAGAAAATTGTATGAATTCAATGAGTTATTATGAAGTTTGAAGAAAATGATTAATGATATCTACCTAATGGAATTTACATTTGACATGACTCACTTTTAATGTTGCATTAGACTTGTGTACATGCCCCCAAATTGATGGATACATTGGATCACTTGAGCCCCTCTTTGAATATGAGCCTTTTGTCCTTTGGAGGACATTGAGGAGGCCCCTTGCACACTTGATGGAGAACACCCCTCTTCTTATGAGAATGTTGGGATTATTTGAGTACATGACACCTTTTTAAGAGGACATGACACCTTTTTGAGGAGACGTTGCACCTTTTGGAGATGACTTTACACTTGGAGGATGAAATGTTGCACAATTTGGAGGGAATGTTTCACTTTGGAGCCCCTAACATGAATTTTGACATCATTTTAGTGAGTCGTCCACTCTTGGGAGACCACACATACCACACATGTGAGTTTGAGGATGAATTTATGGAGGACATCTTACCTTTTGATCATTTTACTTCATCTTGGGAGCATCGTTGGGGGTCTTTTGAGTCATCCACTCTTGTATCATGGATATTTTATGTACTATGACCTTATATCTAGGGATTGTAAATATTTAAAGAGATCCAATAGGATCCAGGAATACTCACAAAGATCTAAGAGGATCCAAAATGCTCACAGAGGACTCGAAGGACCCATAAATGCTCAAAATTTGACTTTATCAAATGCTCTTGAAAAATAATTCATTATGTTGAGCTTCACAATAGATTTCCAAAAAATTGTCTCAAATGGAATTCGTATGAAGAATTTATGGTCGGTCAAAGTTTGGTCAAACTAGGGAAAAAGTAAAAGAAAGGTGCCATGTGGCACCACTAGAGGGTGACATGTTGTTGGAATAGAGGAAGACCCATGTTTCATCTCTAACAACGCACCAACAATCCCTAACTATTGGCCCTTTCGGCAACACCTACGAAGCATATGCAGTCTCACCCAAAGTAGCAATAGGGGGTTGCAGGACACAGGTGTCTACAACCAAAGGAAATACAAAGTGGATCTAAAACAATAGCAACACAACAAATAGATATCAATTACCAACTAAACCCACTTCACACAGTTATATCTCATATCTAACTCTATGATGCAATAACAGAATAACAAAATGCAAAAGAACACAACAACAATCCCACAGAACAACAAGATATACGTGGTTCACCATCTCCCTAGGGCTACGTCCACATAATTTTGTTTCTTGATATTATAGGAAAACATACATTTCTATCTGCGCTCTTAGATTGCATATCCTTCTCTCTTTCTCCTCTTCTCTCCCCTCCCTGTGCACCCAGATGTAGGGTTGATCTTCGCACCCAGATGAAGATCTTAAAATACATAAGGTTCTCACACACAACACTTCTCTCTTACACATGAATAATCACTCACTCACACAATAATAATGAACTCTCAACCAACTTAGCACCAACCCATCCCAGGTCCTTTAGACATTTATTTATACATTACATGACAAATTCTAGGTGTTAAAACCCTAGATCCAAAACCCTAGGTGTCTAAACCCCTAGGTCCTCTTTGACCCATGTTTTTCAGGCTTCGCCAACCTGTCTTTTCTTCTTTCCCGCGAGGTGCTCCAAAGCATCCATTGGTGGATTTTTTGCTTGTTGAGTTGTCCATGATCCATATTCCTTGTTGTTCTGTCATCCTTGATCTCCTCGTTCAATGACTAGCTTTCTCTTGCTTCACTCCTTCTTTTCTGCTTCTTTAACTACTTTGATCCAATCTCAGTCAATGTACCTTCCACGCGGTTCACACTTCGTCTTTTATTTTCCTTTTTATTCACTTTATTTATTAATCCATACCCAGGCCTAATAGACCCCCAACACTCACCCATGACTCGTCTCAAGGCACAATAGATCTGATTCTTCTGTTTTACTTTAGCCTTAGACTGTGCAGTGCAGCCTATGTTTTATGCTCTATCCTTCCCCACTATGTGCAGACTATCTTTTATGTGTCTGGTACCCAGTTTCAACTACACTTTATACCTAGACCCTTCTCCTTCTTCTTTTACTGAGAGTTCCAGGGCAGCTTGTTGTCAAAGTACAATTTCAATCGGCTCACATTCACCAAACCTTCCTTCCATTCTCCCTTCAAAGTATTCAGCTGCATAGATCCTCCTTCCGTGACATAGGCAACCTCATATGGCCCAAGCCAATGTGTCCTGAACTTCCCTGGATGCTTCATGAACTTTTTGTCTTACACCAATACCAGATCTCCTTACTTAAAGGATTTATTCTTGATGTGTCTGTCATGGTAAGCCTTCTCTCGTTTCTTTTGTACATGATGATGAAATCCTGCAATAAACCTATCTTCCTCCAATTCGACCAACTGTGTGAGCCTCTCTTGAACAACACTAGTGTCATCTATATCTGTAAAGGTTTCAATTCTTAAACTAGGAACCAAGTATTCCATAGGTACAACTGCTTCTAGACCATAGACCAACTTAAAGGGAGTCTGCATTGTCAGCTTCTTGCAAGTGGTTCTATAGGCCCATAATACTGCAGGTACTCTCAAATCCCAATCATCCCTGTTTGCACTGCAAATCTTCGTCAACACTATCTCCAAGATCTTATTGAAGGCTTCGACTGTACCATTTTCCTGTGGATGGTATGGAGTGCTCTTCTGATGGTGAAATTAAAATTCTTGAGTCAATGATTCAATAGTATTATTAATAAAATGTGTGCCTTGATCACTCATAAGGATATTTGGACATCCAAACCTAGTTATGATGTCATCAAATATGAATCATGCAGTTGTAGCTGCACTACAGTCCTTAAATTCTCTTTATTTTCCCCATCTAGCCAAATATTTTGTCCCAGTGATGATGCATCTGGCTCGTGTGCGCTTTCGTGGTGGGTTCATAGCTCCCATGAAATCAATGGCCCATTTCTCAAATGCCTGTAAGGTTAGTTGTGGTGTTAAAGGCATCTCATTTCTTCTGGACGGTTTCCCAACTCTTTGGCATACATCACAGGCTATGTAGTATTCCTTAGCATTTTTGTGTAAAGTGGGCCACCAAAGGCCAGCTCTAAGAACCTTCTATGCTATTTATTTCCCTGCATAGTGTCCTCCTATGATGGCTTCATGTGATTATGCCAAAATTAGTGGTCTTTCTGCCTCCATAACACATCTCCTCAAGATATCATTAGGTCCCATCTTATATAGCTATCCAGCTATAAGTGAAAAATATGCAGTGTGAACTACCAGTTGCTTCTTATGGATAGTTGTATATTCATGAGGTGCCATTCCTGTTGACAAGAACTGGACTATCTCAATGAAGTGATCATCGACCTTTCTGATGGCCAACAACTATGCATCTGGTAGTGTATCCTCCAGGCTAGTAGGTTCCTCTCCATGATCTAACCTAGACAAGTGGTCAGGTCCCTTATTTATTCTCCCTAGCTTGACCATGATCTCAAAATCATATTCCTATAATAAAAAAAGACATATGTATATTCTTCCCCCCAACACTGGCTTGCTGACTAGGTATTTCAATGTAGAGTAATCAATGAACATTTTAAAGTGTCCTCCCAATAAGTAGTGTCGAAATTCCTACAGTGCATACACCATGGATAAACCTTCTCTCTCAGTGGTAGTGTAATTTATCTCAACTGTTGAAATCTTCCTTCTAGCAAAGGCTAATGGGTGGTCAATATCTCCTACTCTTGGTTTTTCTAACACTACTCCTAATGTAATGAATGAGGCATCGACATGCACATGAAATTCCTTGCTCCAATCTGGAAAAACCAGAATAGACGCAGTGACCATTTTGTGTTTCAATGTGTCGAAGCTCTGCTGGCATTCTTCTATCCATTGAAACTGAAAATATTTTTTCAACAACTTCTCCATGAGTGCTGCGGTCTGTGCATAGCCCTTAATGAACTTTCTATAGTATCCAGTATGTCCCAGCACAGTGTGCAGCTGTCTTACTGAAGTAGGAGGAGGTAAATCAACAATAATGGCAATCTTGGACGGATCTACCAACAACCCCTTCTTACATACAATATGGCCTAGAAACACTCCAAAGGGTGAAAATAATATGCACTTCTTCAGGGAAATCTGAAATTTCCTGCACTTATCCAACATTAGTCTTAAACATTCAATATGATTTTGTAATAATCTAAAAACATTCCAATCATCAAAATATGCTTCCAGAAATTTATGTAGAAATTCCTTGAATGCTTCGACCACCACCCTAGAAAATATGGCTGGTGCATTCTTCAATCCAAAAGGCATCACTATGTATTGGTAGGATCCCCATTCTGTTGTAAATGTGGTCTTCTGGAGATCTTCCTTGGCAATCATGATCTGGTGATAACCCGAAAATCCATCTGTGAAGGAGTAAACTTCTTATCCTCCCAAATTATCTAACACTTCGTCAGTAAATGGTGTAGGGAATGGATCATGTAAACATGCATCATTCAGTTTCCTCAATTCTACATAGATTTTGATCTCTCATGTCTTCTTATCTTGAACCACCTTAGGGATAATCCATTATGACTCTTTAACAGGTTCTATGATTCCTTCTTCCAACATTCTTTCTATTTCAATCTTGACTTTATGCTTATATTTGGGATTCAATCTATAGGGTATCTACTTCACTGGACTTGCATCTGGTTTCAAGGGAATCTTCATCTCTCCCATGGGCCCTTTAATTCCCTTCATATCAGTGAACTTGGTTGGAAACAAGTCTTGATATTTATGCAGTAGTTATGTGATCTTATCAATAGTGGCACCATCCCAACAATATCCAACGTTTGCGATCTTAGGTGCTTGCTTTGTTCCAATGTTAACTTTATTGATTTTTATTGGTTGTCCAATAAAAGGGAGTTCAACTCCTAGTCCTTTTATATCTCTCTATCCTTATGTTTCTACGATGTTCACATTCTTAGGATCATTGTCTTCATCATCATTGATATTGTAACATCCTTGCAATTTCTGAAGAGGTGCAATCCATTCATCTTCTTATTGCTCCAAACGGAGGTCGGGTGCCTCCTCAAAGAATTTCTGTCTTACAACATGTAAAGCTTAATCTGTTGTAGGGTATTGACTTTCAAATAAAAATGTGGGTACAAAATTTTGAGTCCTACCTTGCCAATATCCAGTGGTGAGGTGCAGTTTTGCTTGAAGATACCAGTTGATAGGGGTTGTGTCCAAAGTGTTAATGAATTTATGCACCCACTGCTCTTGAGGAATGTCGTTCCAAGCTTCCTCACAACTTCACACATGGTCCTTCGGATAACTCTGACCTATGTTTCTAACTTCACACCCTTTGATTTGTTCTAAAAAGCACACTGTCATCAAAGTGTGACATTGCACCTAGTCCGTGATGTTCTTCTTATGTGTTCCCCACCATCTTGCTGGTGTTTCTTTTAAAGCTTCATCCAGTACAAACAATCTCTGTTGAACTGGTACAATTTCTTCAAATTCTAATAAGAAAGTTTCTAAATGATTTAAACCATCAAATGTGGGAAGATTTCTTACTTCTGTGCCAATCCAGCGAACTTCCCTGGTCAATCTAGCACATCTCCATGCAGACACTTTATACATTTTGTTCTGTCAATTCTCCAGTGCTTCTTCTGAATATGATGAACATGCGTTGTCACTTTGCCATCTTAAATTCCCATCTGTTGTAGGATTAATGTAATCATGTTGTCTTGTTGTCAATTTATATATATTCTCTAATTCGTATGTGCGGTATTCTTCTCTAATGGGCTCTGTGTATCTGCAACCTTCATCGGGATCCAGAGGTGCAATGACCCTAAGGCCATCACCTTCAAATGTCATTCATATTTGATTTAAGTCGACTACAGTAGAATTATTGAAATTCCAATCAATTCCTAACAACCCAGGATAAGGACAACTATCATTGACTATCTCAATCACCTAAAAATCCACAAATGTCCTTACCTCATCAATGTCCACAGAGACATGATGCAGTCTTCCAAATGGGATTAATGCCTACTGATTAGCCATCCTAAGCCTGATAGGGGAATAAATCAACTTAGGTTTTCCCATCAGTGCCCAGGTCTTCTTCGTCATAACATTGACTTCTGACCCTAAATCAAGGACCACATAATCTATATCATAATCTCCAATCTGAGCATTACAGTGTAGTTCCTTATTTGTCCTTCTCTTTTTGGATACTTGATGTACTTCTCTATTCAGTAAGGGATCTACCTTCCCTAGCTCATACTCTCTGACCAAATTTTGTAGATCTTGTACAATTATTTCAAGAATTCCATAAGCATAAGAATTCAATAAGCTTTCTTACCTCTTTTCCTTCTCTGGGTGAAGCAAACTGATCAAATGTCAAAGGCATTCCACATTCTCTCACTTCTGGTTGTTTTTTTGATGAAGAATCATGATCTCTTCCAAATTATTTCATTGCCTCTTAAAATGTCTATTTCTCTTTTCTTGGATCAAAATCTTGTGTCTTCTCTGCAACTCTTCTAACTCTTGATTCTTTCATGGTCTTTGTTGGGGTCACTCTGTCTTCGCATGTAGCAGTGCCTCCTCTAGTGATAAAAAAAACTCAAGGATCATCTCCATGAGGTTCTGCTGAGATTAGTTGTACTTGTTGGTTTCCTCCTCGTCTCTCCTGAAGTTTGGCTAACAGAGAAGGACAATCTTTTATGACATGTTCAAACGAGTTGTAGTAACTGCAAGTGGTACAAGGGTTCTGATAGTCCCTTGCAAAATTTCATGGTTGTGCATAGTTATAACAAATGATCTGACCTCAACCTCGACCCATGCCTCCACCTCGTCCTCTTCCTCTGAATCCACCATGAGGGTTGAAGTTTCCTCTTCCTGGAGAGTTAAAATGCGTAGTATTTCCTTCTTGTTTTACTTCGTCTTGAATTCAATGTGTGTCTCTTGATATTTCATGCAAGATATCGTAAGCCCTACAATACTTCTCATTGTGCTCCATAGATTTACATAATGTGCAGTAGAGGTTTGTAGGTGTCTGAACATATTTTTTCATGTAGTAGCATTCACGAGGGCGATGTCTATTTTTACATACCTTGCACCAAGGTAGAGTAACCTACTTCAAAGGGATCGAGGCTCCAAAGGCCAAGTACTCATGAAATAGGGGACAATTCTCCTTATCATGGCCCTCTGATTTGCATCTGATACACCGGATGTCTTCTCTTTTATATTTTCCCTTGTCTTTATTCATATATTCGACCTGCAGAGATAAGCTAGTTAGATGACTCAAAATTTGTCTCATACCTAAGCTGGATTCTCCCATAGGGGTTGATTCTAGTTTCATGGCGATCTCCAATGCCTCATCCTACGAAGAAAAATTCTATTGCATCATACAAAATCTGATGTGTGGTAAGAGGGTAGAAATGAACCATTCCTTGTTCTGCTCATCTGGAATCTGAAAACTCAATCGGCCTGTCAAGGTCTTAAACCTCTGATCAAACTCCCAAATAGGTTCAGCTACGTTCCGCTTGATTTCTTTCAGTTTTGTAATGCAATACGACTCCGAATTGGGTTTCTTGAATTCTGCGTTCAACGTAGTCTTGATCTCATTCAGTGGTTTAGGCTGTGCAACTCCAGTAAAAAACTTCATGTACCATCTCAGTGTGCGGTCTCTCAAGGTAGTACTAAACTGATCTCTCTTAATTGCTTCATCACTTACATTCTTAATACTCCACACAGCGTCACATAAAAACCAGTGTTGATCAGGATCTTCAAATCCATCTCCTCTAAAGATAGGTAGCCTCATTTTTTCTGCCATAGATATTCCTAGGTTTCCCGACTGAGTATGCACTGAACCATTGTTAACAGTTCCCTGAGTTCTTTGGTAACTCTGACTACTTTGGTTACTTAACACTAATAAAACAACAAGAGGAGTAATAGTAATTACTTAGACAGTCGACGCAGTTCCTGAATTTTCTGATTCTTCTCGGCGAAGTTCTTCAATCTATTCTTCCTCTTCCCTAGCAGACTCTGGATGTTCCTCATTCAACAACTCTTCTTCTTATCCACTGTAGAACCCTTCATTCTATGTCAGTGGCTCATCACCCTGCTTAAACAAGTTCACCAGAGGAACTTCTCTAAATGATCTCCCATTGCGTGTGTGTCCAACCTCTATGTCGTTGTCGTTGTCTGAGTTCTTGAACACTAGCCCCTCGATCTGACCAACTACTGTATCTTCAAGATGTTCTTCTCATGCAATAGCATCTTGATCTTCAACTTCAAAAATTGTAAAATTTTTCCTCTAGGTCCCTTAAAGAAATATCACTCTGCTTGGCTATACGACTCTATTCTGTCAATAGAAAACTTGATGATGTACCCTCCAATGGTGCTATCAAACCAGTGATCTATTGCTCTTGACATGATGTTATCGACTATCTTTACCTTCTTGATCAAAGAAAAATTCCAAACCACAGGTGGTCTAAATCTGATCTCAAACTGGGTATATGCTAATCTGGATAACAACTCGTATAGCTCCGTATGAATTCCTCCAAAGAAAATCTCATGTATATCAGTAAAAATATACCTTCCCAACCAATCCTATGTGCTAATATTAGGGTTATTATTCTGAGCCTCAGCGAATTCCTTTTCTTGTTCTTCTATCCACTTCTAAATCTTTGTCTTCGAGAAACCACCTTGACATTCCCTCAAGAAGATCTTGGTCCCGACAACAGAACCATTTGTTGGCACAGGGATAGACCCAGGGTTCAGCTCTAACAACGCACCAACAAGCCCTAACTATTGGCCCATTCGACAACACCTGCGAAGCAGATGCAGTCTCACCCGACGTAGAAATAGGGGGTTGCAGGAAACATGTGTCTAAAACTAGAGGAAACACAAAGTGGATCTAAAACAATAGAAACACAACTAGATATCAATTACCAAATTAACCCACTTCGCATAGTTATATCTCAGATCTAACTCTATGATGCAATAACAAAATAACAGAATGCAAAAGAACACAACAACAATCCCACATAACAACAAGATATACGTGGTTCACCCTCTCCCTAGGGCTACGTCCACAAAATTGTGTTTCTTGATATTATAGGAAAACATACAGTTCTATCTACGCTATTAGCTTGCAGATCCTTCTCTCTTTCTCCTCTTCTCTCCCCTCCTTGTGCACCCAGTTGTAGGGTTGATCTTCGCAACCAACTGAAGATCTTAAAATACATAAGGCTCTCACACACAACACTTCTCTCTTACACAGGAATAACCACTAACTCACACAATAACAATGAACTATCAACCAACTTAGAACCAACCCATCCCAGGTCCTTTAGACCTTTATTTATACATTACATGACAAAGTCTAGGTGTCAAAAACCTATGTGTCTAAAACCCTAAGTCCTCTTTGATCCACCTTTTTCGATCTTTTCCAGCCTATCTTTCCTTCTTTCCCGCAAGGTGCTCCGAAGCATCCATTGGTGGATTTTTCTGCTTGCTGAGTTGTCCACGATCCATCTTCCTTGTTGATATTTCATCCTCGATATCCTAGTTCAACTACTATATTTCTCTTTCTTCGCTCCTTCTTTTCTGCTTCTTTAACCACTTCAACCCAATCTTAGTCAATGTACCTTCCACACAGTTCGCACTTCATCTTTTCTTTTCCCTTTTGTTAGCTCTCTTTCTTAATTCATACCCAACCCCATCACACGTGGCATCTAGATGTGTCATAGGTGATAGTATAGGATGATGTGGAAGACATGAATACAAATTAGAAATGATGTGGTGCTTAAGTGGACCAACTGGGTCTTGATATGTGGCATACAAGTGGACCAATTGCTAGCGGGAAAACCCCCCTATGACTACACTAGGGTTTAGAATGTAGACAGATCAATTAACCGTATAAAAGTCAACTACTTCTCTAAAATACCCCAAACATATTAAAACTCATACAAGAAAATAAAAGATGAGGGAGAACGGGTAACTATACCTCTACTCTGCGTCCGATGATGATCCCCTCATGGTTGAAAGTTTTGTTGAATGCACGCCTCCTCCCAGGGCTAACCTGCATTCAAAGATAGACAAACAGAAAACTAAAATCATGTTGTTTCATATACAAATTAGGGTTATATGTTAGAATGTCAAAACATAAACCAATAAAATCATTCAATACACCATGATTTGGGACAGGAAAAGTAATTCTTTTATTAATAACTCAATGATTATACCTTTATAATCAAAGTCAGCTACCGCTCCGTGAACCTAGTATGGGCTCCTCTTGACCAAGCTCCAAGTGCACCTTTGTATGGCTTCTCCTCTCAACCTTCTGATCTATTTTGGTAAGTGAATGGGTCTTGATGGAGGAAGAAGGGCTAATGGGGAAATGTTGAGGCAATTCTCACAAAAGGGTTGCAATAACATGGGCAAGGAGGGGATGTGAAAGGGGCAGAGTTTCACTGTTCTTATGTATATATGTAAAATGAGACCCCAACACCTCCTTTTATATGACACAAGGATGGTTATTTGGTTGGGTGATGGGATATAGGTGGTGGATTATTTGGGAAACTACCTAATAGCCTGTAATCTCAACGAATTCCTTGCAACTTTTTATTTTTTGCAACTTTTGCAAGTATACGCGAGTTGAAATGGTACATTATGCATACGCACACGAGATGAAGTGGTGCAACAATCATATGTATGTGGTAATTAATGGTGCATGGCATGTACATCTTCAACAAATTGGTTTTTAAGAAGAGAAACTCAACAGTGCTTTGGCAAAAAATTCAAGTAAGAGGGCCAAAAGCCAAGTATGCACGTGTAGAGAAATTTAGGTTTATAACAGATGCCCCCTAATGTGTGAGGTTATAAGAGCATCTAAAGGCCAAACTACATTACACAATATTCACCAAATGTACAAAATGAGTGAGCCCGGGACCAGAGTTCGAGAGGTGCCATCTGCAAAATAACAATTGTCTCTCCGAGGCGGGCATACCCATGCTCGAGATGAAATAAATCATGGTTGTCAATCAAATACACTGCAGATCCATGTCATATGACTAGATAAAGTATAGTTGCAAGAATACACAACTAATCTACATCTCAAAATCAAATATATACAAGTATAGTATCCATCTTCAAGAAGCCAATAACGCTCGATGGCTAGAGATGAGGTCTTCATAGATTGAGCAACAACTTCAAGATCTTCAAAACTTGGGTAGGAGTACAATGTGAGTGTATGAATTCACTACCCAGAGGTCTTCAACAACTTGTCAGGAAAAGACAAGAGGATCTCGATGATCATTAAGAGAACTTTGTTTATTATGAATCATGAATTAATTGGACTTTCGGGATGGTCGAGTCATGTGGTCAAGAGAAAAAATGCAGAAAGGCCGACTCAAGTTGGGTGAAAATTCCCTTGGGAAAAATCACAAAAGACGATCAGACTCAAGTAGCATGAAATTGACATAAGTTCACAATGAAGGAGGCAAGGAAAACTCTCCATGTGTTTGGAAGAGTAACCAAACGGAGGAGGAAACAACTCTATGTAGCGAGAACAACTTCCTACGGTCATACTAGATCCCAATTCTTGACGAACAAATGGAAGGATGTGCTTTGTCCAAGGGCGATTCATTACGCTGCCAAAAAAATAATATATATTTTCTATCCCCTCTTTTTGGGTTTTTTATTTATTTTTTGTCTTTTTCATTTTTTTAAAGATCTTGAAAAAGAATAAAAGAATGCTATGTTACAAAGGAGGAGACGAGTGTCACAAGCATACTAGTTCTAGGTGCAAGGAACACACTAATTATCAGAGCAAGGAGACATGTGCAGGGAAAGAAAACTCAGGAAAAATTCCTCCATGGGTCAAGGTGTCAGGTCACAGAGGCAAAGTGCTACAAGGCTTGCGTATAAGGCATGCTTCAAAGGTTCAATTGAGAGAAACATGGAGCCGAAATTAGGCCAAAGAATCAGAGATTAAAATGTGATTAGCAAGACACAATGAAACCCCCTTCAATGTGTTTTTAACGATCCCAGAGAAGGTAATCTCGATATTTGTTTCACTTTTAGAGAGTCTGAAAAAACGTAAAAGAAGACTCCAAGGACTACCTTTTTCGGAGATAGTCTAGTCAATTAGAAAAAGGGGTAAAATTGCACCGAAAAGACATCTATTCAAAACCATTTTAATGAGTGTGACAAAGACAATATCACTCAACAATCTTTTCAATTTTAAGGAGTCTGAAAAGATATTAACTATGGACTCACAAAGTTTTTCTGAATTTAGTCCTTGTAGCTCATAAAAGTATAAAAGTTACTGAGGAGAATTCTCCCGGCGAGACAAATCTCCTGAGGGGTACATTATTCCTCTATAATCTACAGGCCAGAAAAATGGGTGAACTCATGCTAGTAGGTGTTCTTATGGACCAATTTAACTAGTGTAAAAGAACAAGGTCACTCGACGATCTTTTCAATTTTAGGGAGTCTGAAAAGAGATTAACTATGTACTCCGTGGGGGTTCCTTTTTCGTAAGTAATCTCCAAGGCCCGAAAAATCTGATAAACCAAAACCAAGGAGAATGTTCCTTTTTTGTAAATTTAGTCCCTCAGGCTCGAAAAAGGGTTAAACGTATGCCTGAGAATACTCTTCTAGGAAACCAAAGTTCCTAGAGTATACCTTTATTCGTACAATTGACCATTTGGACCGAAAAAGGGGTAAAATACCACCAGACAGACGTGCCTTCAAGTTTGAGTTTGGCGAGCATGAAGGGAAACAAGATCACTCGATAATATTTTCATGTTTAGAGAGTCTGAAAAGGGCTTAAAGAAGACTCCAGAAGGTTAGTTTTCTTAGTTAACCCAGACAAGATCGAAAAGCATAAATATAGTCTCGTCGGATGTTACTTTCAGATTTCAGAGCGAACTTGAAAGACAACCAAGCTTGCTCATTTTGGGAGTCCTGAGGGTGAGGCCAAGGGTGATGGTGCATCAGAAGAATGAGGCTCAATATCGTAATCATGACAGGACTAACAAAGACTCTCGAGCCTAAAGTCATTATAGACAACATGGATGCCAAAATGCAACAAGGATCTATCAAGGGAATCCATGTAAAGGTAGGATCTACTACCTAATCATGACACTTATAAAGAAGCAATGATGGTTCTGTGTCGAACGTTGATGGGATCAATCCTATCGAAAAGAGGGAAATACAACAAGATGCAGAAAGTGGAGGTGAAATCCTAACTTATATGCAAAAAGTTGGAAAAAACGACTTTTACCAAAGGATTTTTAAAGTGAACCACCTCCCCAAAAGTAACCAAACCAAAAGGAAAAGTGTATCGTAACATCCAATAAGAAACTCAAGAACGAAATTAAATGATTTCCAAGCTAAAAAAAATGACAAAGGGGGTCAAAAAGGGCCAAAAAATTCTGTAAATAGAAGTTAAAAGCTCATTTTCACCATTGCAATTTGAAAATCAACCAAAAGGTAAAAAATACATGTTTTCTAAAGAAGTTGATTTTGGGAGCTTCAGTGGACAAAACGAACTTCCGCTCAGACCAAGTAAGTAAAAATGTATCCCTCTTGCATTTCCATCATTTTTCATTTGTTATTTTTGAGGGGGCACGCTCTCCCAAAAAGAGAGGCCCTGCGTGTATGCAGGTTGCCCAAGGACAACCTGCATATGTATGCAGGCAGAAAATAGTTTTCCAGCGTACATATGCGACTGTGGCCAAAAAAACCCACATACACCCTCAAAAGGCTTGAAAAATAATAATAATGCAAGAGCTAAATCCCTTTTGAACTGCCATGGAATAGGATGTATGTCCATTGGAGGGAGAGGGAAAATGAGGATATCGATATATTGGTCGATGAGGACCTTGCTGCCATTTCCTTATTGAAACAATGTGGGTTGTGGAAGTTCTTCCGATGTCCATTTATGAGGGAAAAACCCAGGCTACTAAATACCTTGGTTGACTACTAGCATCTGGATGCAGAGGCATTCATGATAATGGGGCAATCATTGACTCCAATGACTGAGGATATATACTTCTTGACTGGCCTCTTGACGAGAGGGGAACTAGTCAATCTGTGCACCTTTCCCCCTGGGCCTTTCAACATTGAGGATTACATCATGATGTATTGCGAGGCCATCACTAAGAAGGTAGGTTCTCAAGTGACCATTCACAAGATCACTAGTTTGACACTAAGGGTGATCTTACTACTTATTGGGTAGATTACTAGATCCACAACCCTTCACCAGGCTTCTTGGGTGCACATGCATTGTGAAATTCAATGCGAGGAGGCACATATCTATGACAGGAGTAAAACCATGCTCACATGCATGAAGAGGCAGTTGACAGAGTGTCGAGAGCGTAGCAACAAGAAATTCGGGTTTGGCACCACTGTATGCTTGTTCTTCTTCGAGAGGGTTCCCAGTCTAAGTCCCAGGGAGACTGTACAGGGGCATGTGGCATCCTTCCCAACAGTATGTAGATGGGAAGCACTGCTTCCGCGACAGGGGAGAGGGAGGACCATAGAGGCCTTCAATGATAAATTCTTCAACTGGTGGGCACGATAGATTCCAACCATAAAGGACTACTCCTATGTTGGAATCAAGTTTTCCAGGGATCCAGACATGCCTGTGCCTCTCAGAGAGGAGCGAGGAGAGATAGGTACATGTTTTAAAAGTTATTTAATTTTTAATTTATTTTATATATATCATTTTTATATGCATCAAAGTACTGACATCTATATATCTGTTATATACAGATGTGGGACCAGTGCACCCGACAGACTTCACGAGGACTCGGTGATGTCCTCGACTAGAGGCAGGACCAACAGCAACCGGTGGACCAACAGCTGCAGGGGGACCTCCAGTTGGAGAGGTTGAGAGAGTTTTAAGGTGGGTAGAGTGGAACCTCACAATGCTCACTCATACAGTTCCTATTTTCGAGATCGAAGATCTCCCACTCTCCATGCAACCTCATGTAGTGGGGGTTCCATGGACTTGGGTCCATTTTTTTCGGCATTTTTCCAATGCCATCATTTACTACGGCAGGGCCAATAGGCCCCGATATTAGATAGGCCACACTATTATGTGTTGAGGGAAACTTTGTATATTTTTTAGGGCATAATCCTTGTGATGTATATCGAATCTTATTTTTTGAGGCGTTCACGCCCACCTATGTACTCCTGACATTTTTGATATATATATATATATATATATATATATATATATATATATATTTGTCTTATGGATCACATTTTTTTACAAATTTATGTACATGTGTATGTGTGTCCTTGTTTTTATGTTTGTGCAACATGCCAATCTAATACTTGATTAGATAGAGTATCTTTCATTTGATTTAATCTCCTAGGAACATGGATATACATAATGTAATCAAGGTAACGTTCTTAGAGACATACCCTAAGGAAACGTCGGTGCAAAGTAGGATCATAAATGCAGTAAACTCCATTGAACTGGAACGCAACCAGTTGAGCATCTAAATAGACCTGGAGGTGAGAAATGCCATGCAACAAAGTGTCACGAAGAAACTCTATCACTGCACTGTACTTGGCAACATTGTTTGTGGCGTCACCTAGAGAGATTCCTCCGAGAGATAGAAACTGGCCTTCAGGTGTGAAAATCACCCAAGCTATCGAAGAAAGCCTCCGAGTGTGTCGTCTAGAGTCATCCGCAAACCCAAAGAACATCTCCGATTCACTTGACATCTGCCACAATGAAAAATATGACATAAATAACGACACGTCCATAAAACAAAAAAGAAAAAAATTATTGTATAAAAACTATACATATGTACAAGAAGTCACCCAGGCGACCAACTTCTTGAGGTAGAGCCCATTTCTAGGCTCCTCCAAGGAATTTCCCTCAAATTCAACCAGACGGTAAGTGCCCTTATTTAATACCTCTTTCACAATGAAAGTTTTGAACCACATGGGTTTGAACTTTCCTGCCCCAGGGGATCCTTGTCTTGATCATAGACCAGGACAAGATCACCTTCAGATAAAATCCAAGGACGAACGAACTGATTATATTAACACTTGACTCATCACTTATGAGCCTCATTGGTCGAGGCTTCATGACGACGTTTCTCATCAAGATGCTTGAGATATAATAGGAATTCCTCAAGCAGTGAAGTGTCTGGTAGTAACTCCACTGCCAACTTTAAAGACATGATCTGGCACTCAATAAGAAAGACTACTTCCATCCCGTATACGAGTTGAAAAGGTGAGAAACCGGTGGAATTATTTACAGATGTTCGGTAGGCCCATAATACCGAGTAAAACATCAAATGCCAATTTGACTTGGCAGAATTGATCGTTCACTGAAGAATAGTCTTGAGAGACTTATTCACAGCTTCCACCTGACCATTCACTTATGGGTAGTAGGGTGCTGAATGTTCTTGCCTCAACCCAACATTTGATGTTAACTCAGACATCATTTTATTTTGGAAGTAACAACCATGGTCAGTGAAAATCTCCGTCGGGATGTCGAACCTTGCTACTATCTGGTTAAAAATGAAGAGATATGTTGTTTCTCCAGCATTGTTAAACATTGGCATAGCCTCGACCCACTTTGTGAAGTAGTCTACAACTACGATGATATAACGATACCCCCTGGCTGAATCCAGGTGACATGTAGTAAAATCAATCCCCCACTTAGTGAAGGGGTCAACATTGATGATGGGAAACATGGGAGAAGGATGTGCCCACATCTTCTGAGAGAATATATGACACGGGTGGCACTTCTTGACTGACTCAACACAATATTTGATTAACGTGGGCCAAAAGTAACCAGAACGTAGAATCTTTTGGGTTGTTGCCAACCCAGAAAAATAACCACCACATTCTCTAGTGTGGTAGTCGTTAAGAATGAGTTCTTCTTCCTCATGTATAAGGCACCAACGAAGAATTCAATCTACACCTCGACGATACAAAGTGTTATCAAGTATGAGATAGTTTCATGCCTGATGGCGAATTTTTCCATGCTCATCGTGGGAAGCAGAAGAAGGGAACTTCAAAGTATGTAGATAGACTAGTATATCTCCATACCATGGGCCCGAAGATGGGATCATAAAAAGATCTCCTTTGATAGGCAAATCTTTGGGCGTGTCATCACTAGATTCAAACGGAAGCTTCAAAATAAGTTCCACAAAGACCAATGACTTTTTGGATTTCGTGGAAACCAAATCCAAGTCAAATTACTGGGAGATTACAATCCATCTACTGATATTTCCACCAATGACCCATTGTGTTAACATATATTGAAAGGGGTTCACAATGGCAATGATGGTGGTCTTGCGAAGTAGAATTTAATGATGGAACTGTTGGAAAGAATGCACTGCTAACAATGCAAGTTTCTCAACATGAGAATAGTTGAGTTCTGGCCCAACCAGGCCTCGACTCAGGTAATAAATAACATGATCATCGAGAATATCATCCTCTGAAACCAAGACCATGCTGATGGTTGAATCTATAACGTCCAAGTACAACAAGAAATGTATGTTATAATCAGAAGGTTGGAGCAGAGGGGAAAATGTAAGGGTGCATTTCAACGCTTCAAAAGAGCATTGAGCGGCTTCGTCCCAACATAAAGGGATTCCCTTTTTCAATAAATGCATGAACCCTTTAGTGATCTCAACGTAATTTGTGAAAAAACGCCGAAGAAAGTTTGCTTTCCCTTGTAATCTTTGAAGGTGGGGTATTGTGCACGGGGGAGGCAAATGAACTATTGCCTCAAAATTAAGAGGATCAACCATGATCCCTGTTGTCAAAATAATGAAACCTAAGAGATGACTCAACGTCATGTAGAAACTTCATTTTGTAGGATTCAAGCGAATCCGATAGTAGCGACTCATTCGAAGATTAGTCGGAGGTGTGTGGGATGATCAAACATCTTGCGAGAGAATGATGCTAGATCATCAAGATAATCCTCGACTATATGTCTAAGGATGTGGAAAGAAAAATACATGGCTCGCTAAAAAGTGGCTCCAAAATTCTTCACGCCAAAAGGCATCTTACGATATGAAAATGTTCCCCAAGGACAAATAAAATTTGTTTTATGTTAGTCTTCGGGTTTGATCTAAATTTGGTTATATCCCGAAAAACCATCCATGAATGAAAACACCTCAAATCCTTCACATTCATCGACAATCTAATCGATGAATAAGGTGGGAAAATTATCTTTTAGATAGGCCTTGTTCAAGTCATGGAAGTCCATGCACACATGAATTGTACCCTGTTTTTTGTTAACTAGAACAAGATTTGACACCCATTCCATCAACTGTACGGGGTAGATAAAAATGACTTTAAGCAATTTCTCTACTTCAACCTTAATTGTTGCCTCTTTCTGAGGATTCACTGGATTAAGCTTCCATCGGACCGAATTGGCATCGGTATAATTCGTTATCTCATGTTTGACGATTCTTGGATCAATGCCTGGCATTTCCTCGTAAGACCAGGCAAAAACATCGCAGAATTCCTTAAATAACTCTGTATAAATTCAAATCTCTTTGGTGGAGAACTCTGCTCTGATGAAAACATTCTCCATGACGCCATGGGTTATGGAGATATCTATAGGGATCGTTTTAGTGATACTCGCCATATTACCCTCAACATAAATTGTGTGCATTTCTAGAGGATTAATAGGACAAGACCTATATCCAGTCATAGTCAAAACAAATTCACCTGCCTCTATTCTTTTTAACCTCGGGAGGAAGTATGATCTATGAGGGAGATCATCCCAGGGTATGTCTGGATCGTTCAATAACTCAAGAATCACCTCATATGAGGGAAATACTAGGTTTGAAGAATCTGTAGTTGCAAGGGAACCTTGAGCCCAAATAGGATCAAGAACTGGATCTAACTCATGTGCGGGAGTCGAATCAGGGTTAGATGGATCTTGTTGGACAATGATGTATGCAAATTATGACGTGAACAAGGACATGGCCATGCTATAATTCCCTGTCCCTTCCACCGAGGCTGATGAGGAAGGAAGAGTCCATGAATCATGAAAGTCAGAGGTTCAAAATGATGACATTTGAAAAATTTCGGCCCTAGGCTGGTTGGGGGCAGCCGATATAAGCTTGACATTGCCAGAAGGAGGTGAGTAATCAAAATTGCCCATCAATGATGGGCACAAACAAACCCCTACGTTGATGGTGTTGAGCTAAGGGTTATCAATCATCAAGACCGTGGATGCTCTCGATGAAGGGTTAGGATGAGAGAAGCACAATTGGTCGATGGTCACGATTCAACCCTCATGTCGAAACAACAAGACCCAAAAAACTGTAGAAACCACAGCATGCATTGCATAGGTCCAACTCCTTCCTAACAAAAGGTTGTAGTTGAAAGGCGCATCGACCACTTCAACTTCAACGCACACGGTCTTCCCTCCTAACTTCACGGGGAAAGAAGGAATGATTTCGTGTGGTCTGAATGAACAATCATCGAATACCATAAGCAATGTAGGTGACAGAGACAAAACATGTTGGCCAATGGCATTCCAACAAGCCAAGCACATAATGCAAGTCAAGGCACCCTTGTCAACCACCGTACATAACATATTCCGAGTAAAATATTTCGTGGTGTAAGCCACTACTATCTGAAATGAAACATGGTAAGGAAGACAAGGTTTCAAGTCAGTTGGATCGAGAACGATCACTCCTGGGTTACAAGTCTCTGCAAATCCCAAGGCGGATAACAAATCATTTCTCTGCGAAGGGAAAATCTAGAGGACCTCCAAAGCGGACATCGCACAAGGGGTTTGTGCCAAATATTCCACAACAGAGTAGTTATGGGAAACCCTCATGTTCTTATTATGAGAAACTTTCTTGAATGCACCTTTGGGGATGTGTTCCATTGTTTCACCCATCGTATTCTCAATCTAGACAGGAACTGGTGTTTTTGTGGCTTCTTTACCCTTTTCGACAGATTTTGACATTCTGTAATCTCGGGTCCATGTCGCTATATGAGCGTCACCTTTCAACATGTAAACATTCATGGCTGAGTTATTACCAATAGACGCGAGGGTTCCCTAACTGCCCCCTTCCACACTTGAAGATGCTAAGGCTTGATCCATGTTTTTCCAATGTGGAAATGGGTTCATTAGCACAACATGGTGTTGTTGTTCCAATAGCTTCTGGGCCTCCGCAATTCGAGGGTACAGGTGAGTTGGGTGGTCCTCCGTGCAAAGGTTACATGGATACTTCGACTTTTTCTTCTCTGAGTTTCCCCCGCCAACATTGTTATTATCCTTTTTTTCCCCTTTACCCTTCTTGTTCTGTTGTTTTTTCTTTCCTTCAGGCTACTAGTTGGCCTTTGGGTTCATTGAATGCACATTGTGTACATCCAACGTTTGGATAGGGTGAATAGTCGAACCAGAGGTCTGACTAGCCATCGTCTATTGTATAGACAATTGTTGCAATTTATTTGACAACAGATCAATGGAATTACCTTGTGTTGAACCCACTATACCATCGGCATGTGGTCCAAAATTTTGTTTGGCCTTATCGAGGATGGACTGTGGCGCATCTGGAAATATCTCATAGAGTAAGCTAGATTGAGAGTAAATCAGTTCGAGCTGTTGTGCTCTCATTATCGCCTCCTCCTCTGAAAACACTCCCGGAGTTGCAACATCTTTGGATAGAATTGGTACAAAAGACTTCAGGAACCACTCCAGAAAGAAATTCGGTGGGACCTGTACCTTAATCAATCTCTTCCGACGTCGCCATTCTCGGATGTGATTGGAGATATGGTCGACCTTAGCCTACTCAAAGTTGGCCAACAACTCGGTGTCGACATCGTATCTCACTGGTAGTTGGAAGTGGTTTAGGAAGACCATCATCAAGTCGCTAAAGTAAGAATACCGTGAGCGTTCAAGCTCAATATACCATTTTGCGACACCCCCGATAAGAGTGCATTGAAAAAGGTGCAAATGTACAGAGTCGTCTCACATCGAGTTTGACAAGCACCATAAGTGGAAGGTTGTCACATGATCACTCGAGTCTTCACCAAGCTTGCTTTTGAATTTTGGAATATCTGAGGGAAACTTAGTCAGCATGGGGGGGCAACATGGATCATGAAAAATTGGGTCATTAAGAAACCTTGACAATTCCGGCAGATGTAGCGTTGCCAGAAAAGGTAGTTTGGGTTGGGTACACTATTAAATTTGAATGTTTTTGCGACGAATTAGAGATGAAATTTCGTCGGCATAGAGTTGTTTTTGCGACCAAGATGATTTTTTTTTTCCGTCAGAATCCATTCGTCTGTCTAGCATCCACACATGGATATTTGTTATTCTAGTGACCAGGAAAATAAGCCTATTCACAATAGGGAAAATTTTGGCTAGCGACGAATGTTAGTCGGTCGAACGACTAATATTAGTCGCAAGAGTGACCAAGACAAGCCTGGAAAACTTAGTCAATAAACCACTCTGAGTCGATAGAATGATGAATATTAGTCACTAGAGTAACCAAACCATTAGTTAAAAAGGTCAAATGAAGGAGGATCATTTAGTCGCTAGAGCGACCAAGTGACCTAGTTTGCGACGAAATGGCAATACCATCGACTAACATGTTGGTGTTTGTGACCAAATGGAAATACAAGCGACGAACATGTTAGTCACTAGAGAGACCAATGTTGGGGTTTTAAAAAAAAAAAAATATGCCATTCACACATGAATAGAGAAGAGCAGTGAGTGTGTGAGGAGAGGATGATTGTATGCCTAAGAAGGCTATTGTAGTTCTCCCTTGAATAATCAGAAGATCGATAATCATTGCCCGTGGTTTTTTCTCGATTTGGGTTTCCACATAAATCATTGTGTCAAGTGTATGAATGATGTGCTTGGTTTAATGTGTGTCTCATCTTGATTATTTCATGCTCTCTTATATGCTATTTTTTTCTTCCGCTACCCAACAAAGGAAATGGTGTTTCTGGTGGACAACAAGCATCTGTATCTCTAATTCTGATTGTGTTCACTCTGAGAAATTTAAACAAACTTGGGATTATGTCTATGGTGCAGAATGCAGTGAATCAAATAGTAGAAACTCGGGGTATGTTTCTCAACAAAACACAAAATATCCCACGGATTGCTTAGTTACACACAAAATTGCTTGGCTCTCGCACACAAATTTCAATCGAAAGTTTAATCATATTCAGAAACTCCGGCTGTATGTGGTCTCCTCAAATGGCATTGGTTTCTTTCACTTCATTTTTGGCAGGAAGAAGTTAAAAACATCAAAGAAGATTTCAAATTGTTGTTTTCATCTCGGACGGTGTATTTTGCAGCCTTTAATATCTTGAATTTTGAACAATACCATCAAATTAGTACCTGGGTGTTGTATCATCGTGTTAAAAGATGAAGAAAACATGGACAATTGCTACACATTAAAAGTGTTTTCCAGTAAGAAACTTGTTGTTGTAATAGGATGCTGGAAGGGAAGGACAAATTTTTATGGTTTCACAAATATGATGTCACACACTCAAATCCAATTTGTCAAGAGGCATGGTTGGTTCATTACAGGGCATCATTGAGGAGAAACGTCATCCACGAGTGCCAAATCATAGTTTAACAACAATTATCAGAATGTCAAACAACGCCCAAGTGCTAGTCTAAAGGAGTGAAACAAATAATGCCAAGGGATTCAGTTCATACAATTTCAATTTTAAAACCAATAAAATTAGCAACCCATGGAGGGAATTCACAAATTCTTGGGCAATTGCAAATTTTAAATCAATTAAAGGATCGTGATTAAATTGAGAACAACAAATTTGTTCTTGAAGTCATTTTCA
>JZKD02S2049270.1:282443-294813 GCA_000966675.3 Picea glauca
CTTCAAAATCTCAGCTATGTAGAGTCTGATCAATTCAATGTTTCTCTTCTTGAAAGAGAATTGAAATCAAGATTTCATAAAAAACCAGAACACCATAGCATCAGAACACTCAAATGATTTTCGCAACTGTAGAAAATGATTGTCGCAACTATAACAAATTTGTTGTAACTGAGATATATATAGGATTGATTTGTCGTAAATGACTGTTTGATTCTCGCACGTGCCATTGTTGCTTGCTATGGTGAATAACTGGTGGTTAGTCGCTAGAGAGACCAAATTTCATCGTTAAAACGACCAACCTGGAATGTTTGTCGCTAGAGCGACCAACATTTGGACCCTGAAAAAAAAAAGTATATTTATTCCAAAAAAAAGAAAAAAAAATACGACAAAATTTTAAACCGTCGTAATATTTCATTGTAATTTTCACCCAATGTAGTAGTGGTACTATGTATAGAAAAAAGGGGTCCTGTATTTTGACTGGCGCCAAGTTGCCAGGAAAAGTTGGGTTGTTGGCCAGGGTTCTGGTAGAAACCATGGCTTTGACCAGCGTACAAAAACTGTGTTTTTTGGGATATCATCGGTTGATTCCTGTAATTGGACAACGTGGGTTGGGAAAGGATTTATCCCTACGTTGTGTTCCAAGGATTTGGAAGGGGATGGCCCCAGTCGATCTGACAGGCATAGGTATTGAGCCTTTCCTAGGGTTCCATTGACCATGGAAGGGGTTTCCCCTGACCGACATCCCTTGCGAGTAACCTGATCCCTGCCAAGGATTCCAAAGTCCTTGTGAGGAGAAAACTCCTGTATTTTCCCCCTGTATAGGAATAGTACCCTGCATAGGATTATGTTGCCCAAAACCAGGGTTTCCCCCAGCCAAGATGGCAGTCGAAGAAAAATAATTATTACCAAATGTGTCGAACAAAGAGAATGACATGGATCCCACCAATGTACCAGATCCAAACAAGTTGTAGTTAGCATTTGGCCTAATGGGTTTCTAGAAAGAACCACCAAGCAAGGGGGAAACATGAGGTATATGACCCCCACCGTAAGGGATAGCATTGAAGGGGATTGAAGTGCCCCTAGTAGACCCTTTCATGAGAGAGTTTGAGTTCCCTACCCCCAAACCCATGGTCTATAAGGTGGAGTAGGTAAGGACTAAGTTCGAATCGAAGTCGGGCATCCCATATGAAAATGGAGGGCCTGTCACACTCTGCGTAAATGGAGTAGTGGTCGACACCGATGAAGGTATCATACCACTTCCCAAGGTAGAGGGAGTCGAGACCATTGTGGTCCAGACTAGCGAAGGTGGGTTAGGAGGAAACATACCCCTTGTGGTCGTAGCTGAAATGAGATTATGAGGACTCTTGGATGAAGTAGCAACATTTTCTTCCATGGCTGCTTGTAAGACTATCTGACGCTCGTAAGGTGTCACCTTCAGAGGGACAACTTGTACTAATATTGGCATCAACAAGTCAGTGATTGGAGGGTTGGATGGCCCAAGAGATTCTGCTCCAAGGTTAGAAACAATAGATTCCTCCAGATTCGATTAATTTCCTCTCGGAGCTGGCTTGGGCACAATTTCCTGTGGCCCGATCTCTTCGAATCACCCTTGTTGGTCAAGTATTCATCATAATGGTGGTGGTGCTGGATCTAATGCAATCAGCGGTAGGCTCAGAAGCCTTCACGATCGAGGGAGATCTTGATCTTACACTTTGTGAAAACATCAACGACATAGTAAGTCTTTAACTATCGTTTAAAACCAAACACACACTAGAAAAATTCCTACAAGATAAATCAAGCAAACCACTATCTAGTAGGAAGAACAGTTACGCCAGCCAACACTAGAGAAAATTACTGGTGCAAGTGCAACATGAAAATGGAAGAAACCTCCAGGTATACTCTGCAAAGTGTGACCCGACGTCTGAAAATGTAGGAGATAGTATTCCCACGACATATCCTCAATATGTGTTCCCCACTACGTTTAGTCTGGATTTGGAGGGGTTATCTCCATTGCCTTTCCTCACATGACCTTGTGTTTATCCCTTGTGGTAGAGGGGGGTCTCAGATAACTTTCACATCACTAGAATTTAACACTCCCTAGCTCTGACTCCAATGTTTGTTTAAAAGCCTTGAAGAGTTTCTTCTCCAGCCTAATTCAAGGCCCTAACCCTAAACTAGTTGGTTGACCCTACAAACATAAAAGTCTAATTAATTTTAGATTTAGCGTTCATTTTCATGGCTTGATTAACTCAAAGGATATGGTGATGAAACTAGTGATGTTATGAGAGACGAAAAGAGGAGAAAAAGATGAAACTCTGAAAGCAAAATTACTTCTAGTCAAAAGTAAATATTTACAACTAACTCTTTGTAACCAACTTTTATGTAACTAACCTTTTTTTTTTTAAGATCTTTAAAAAGAAGACCTGAAACCAGATTTTGCTTGACTACAAGCTACTTATGTTTCAAGAAATCAGTAAAGAACTTAAAAATGGACTCTTTTTCCTTTCTAGTAAAATAACTAACTCCATCTACTTTACCAAACTGAAAATGAATTTTTTTTTTTTTTTTTTTTAAATTGCTTTGAACAGAAAAACCGAAATAAATATTTTTTCTCTTTTCTCAAAGAAAATTAAAGGGGTAAAAAGAATAGCTAGACAAGACTGAAACAGATCTTTGGCCCACTACAGATTGCAAGGAATCACTAAAGAAACCAAATAGGCAGGTCAATAATTCAAAGGCTTGCTTAAAACCCTTTCAGAAGTAAACACAAGAAACTTCAAAAAGACAAGTAAACTAAATTCTAACCCAAGCTATGGATGTAAAAATAGAGACTCTGAACTTTGTCAAGAAACCTTGAGAGGTATAAACCTCAATCAGGGAAGAGGTTGGCTACCTCTTTTTTTTTTTTAAGTTTCTTGAACTAGATACACTACTATTGCTTCAAAAGCCTGCATATGTACGCAAAATGTTTATTTATCAGAGCACATATGTACGTGGGTTGACCCAAAGAATGGTGCATACACCTTTGTACTCCCTTAAAGAAAGAAAACAAAAAGTCTTATAGGGCAGGGAGAACTAGTATGGCACTTGAAGGTGACTAGAATTCCTTAAAAGACTTAGAAGACTCAACAGAAACTCGAAAGGCAGAAAAATCAATCAGACAAGCCAAAATCCCCTAAAACCCTAGAGGCTTCCCCAGTATGGTTGTCAGTTCTACTAGTAGAAACCCCCCCCTATGACTACACCAGGGTTCAGAATTTAGGCATATCAATTAACCATCTAAAAGTCAACTAATTTTCTAAACTACCCCAAACATACCGAAACTCATACAATAAGAGAAAATATGAGGGGGATCGGGCAATACATTTCGATTCCAGAGGCCATGGACATGGCTGAGATGATTCTAGTGGGCATGGCAAGGGGTAGATGCTTCAACGCAAAATTTCTTATGGATTAGGAAGATAATTCATGTGGATTGTTTTTGGGGAAAGCTCCCATTGTCAAAACCCTAACCATGGGGTGGTTTAGTTTCAATTTCAAGCAAAATATCAACTATGAAGGTATTCTCTTTGGGTGCAAAAGATGTCATCAACATGGCCATCATGTCAGTCAATACAATATTCCTTTCCATGGGAAATTTGGGAGGTCAGGGAAGGGGGACTCTTTTAATTCAAATAAATTGTTAGTACCAGGAGTCACCCCTAGACTAGTATAAGGGTAATCCCAGTACCCATCAAACTATTAAGATAAAATATGAATGTTAAAATTTGATAAAGGCCCATACTAATATAGTATGGGACTCACTCCAACTCATAAAATGAATAGAAAATATGCTCCAACAAGAAAGGGATAATACAACTTCCAATTAGCAAATATTTAACAAAATGAAGAGAAGAAAATGTAGAAGTACACTAAAGTAAATCAATCAATCTCACTTCTAGCTCAATTAGCTCATTTACTGAAGAAATTTTCATAAACTAGGAACCTCCTAATACAGAAATATAGAAAACTCGAATGGAGAAACTTCATAACATATGCAACAAATCATTTCCTGCACATATTGTAAAATAAACTGCAGATGAATCATTCATAGATGGTATCCCATTAAAGAAGAAGATAAAAAATAGGTTAGAAAGAAGAAAAGTTGATCTTCAATTGCATTAGAATCCTTCAATCTAGATACACAGAGTTTTGAAGTTTCAAAATGAATACAAGAGTATAGCCTCTATTTATCATCACTCGAACCTTTTCATCATCAAAACAATTCGGATATATAGTTTATCCCTCTATGCTCCCCCTAAGTAATTTGATCTGAAATGGTTACATAGGATTTCCCTTGTTTAGGAGTTTGTTACAAAATATAACAACAGAAAGAAAAATTAACTCCTAACTTCTAGGATGTTGTCTAAGGTAATAAATCTATACAAGACACATCATGCTACATGGTATAATGATGGAACATTTTTCCCTCTCGTACCCCTGAAGCTTTGGAAGATGTTTTCCCCAGATGACACTTGAAGAAAATTTGATTCTGAGCTGACTGTGTAATTTTGCAACGAACTGGCGACCACCTACTGCAAAAATTCCATTTCCATCACTTTCGTAGAAAACTGGCAAACTTGCTGCAAAATATTTGTTTCTTACTTTCTTCGGTTTCCAACCTCATTTCAGATATGTGCAAGATATTTAATGGATTTGGTCTCTGCACTTGATGTCATTAGATAATTTCATACATACTTCATGTTCAAAAAAAAAAATTGAGAGGAGAACTCTAAAACCCTAATTGTTTTCCATGGCTGCTACTATGTTGTCAAAATTAGGGTTTCACATTAAGTAATCAATTTCGAAATATAAGTGGTCCTTTAAAAAAAATGGATATTCCTTGTCTGTTTCTAAATTATTCCACTACCACTTGAGCCAACACATCCAAATTCCTTTTTATAGCTTCTTCCTTTTACTGATGCAATTTTTCTTTCAATTTCCTAATCTCTTATTGCAAAACTCTATTCCGCTAGTACAACTTCTTGAACTTCCTATACAGTGGCAAGGAACTCTTAACCATACTTTTTATATTTTCTAAAGCTTCCTCACATGAGTCCAAATGTTCTTCTATTCTAGACTTCATTTGCCTATTTTTCTCTCTTAGCTGCACAATTAGAACATGTGCTTCCTTCAGTTGGTTCCCATGTCTCTAGACTCTCAAATAACTTTCTTTTGATGGGGAATGGATTTCAATCACTTGTACAGGATCGTTATGAGTAGGTGTTTCAGATCTAATCTCTTCATTATAAGCCAAATTCCTTTCTACTGATATGGTCATAGGTTTGCTAGGTTTTTCTTTTACATATACCTCTGGACTGAACATCACCCTTTTACTTGATGAGATTTGGACCTCTTCTATTTCTTTAGTTTCATGATGAATATGAACCTCGAATGCACCTTCATCTATAGGAGATAAATTTTCTTTCAATGCTGACCTGGTAAAAGGTTTTCTAGGTTTTAGCATTTTCACTGCTTCAACAATGAATTCAAGTTTTCTCTTACTTTTCTTGTTGTCATAGGTCTCTATAACATATTCAACATTCTTCATAACCTTCTCTAATGGTTTTTTTTCCTTATATTTGTCCTTAGACTCTTTACTGATAAAGGTTTCAGTTGCAAATTCAGAGGTTTCCACTATGGATGGTTGTTGTTCTTCATCTTTGCTTCTTTTTATTTTAGCATTGACAAAGGATTCCTTATCAGTTGCAGAAAGGGTACTCCTTTTATATGGTGTAGAATTGGAAGCCTCTTGACTAAACCCTTTTGTAGAAAAAAAGGAATCCCACACTTCATTTATTTTTCTAAGTTCTTCCAGGACCAAGAGTTTTATGAGGCCATAATGGAAGACACTGTGTTCAATCTGCTTGGAATTTTCTTGCACTTTGTCAACCATGTTCCCCAAACTTCTATAAAGGTAAAAAGGTGTATTAATATCTTTCTTACTTGTGAAATGAATAAGGAGTTTGATGTGATATCAATAAACCATGTTGAAGCGCCCTTCACAAGTAAAATATCATTGAATCACTCTTATCATCTTGTCATAATGATCTATCATGTGATTCCTTGGCACTCCTTTTGACAGACTTTCATTCTGAAAATATGGATTGAGGTATTCATTATTGTATGCAGGGTCTAGGGTCATCCCTTTGAACTATTTCTCACCTTGATAATTTATTTATGTAGTTGTTGCAATAGTTTGCTCGATAACCTGAAATTCCAATGGCCCAACTCTTGTTCTGACCCCATCAAAGTTCATGGAAAACTGCTTGGCTACTTCCATGTGGCCTCCCTATAATTTTTCACAAAAGGTGAGGCATCCAACTCTTCAATAAGATTCTATAAATATAGGGTTTTAATTCAAGAACTGCATATCAACTGGTTCAAAGCTTACGATCTCGCCTCCCTTGTATGTCTTTTTTTGTTGCTTGTCAGGTTCCATGTTTGTCAATCAGAGGGTAAGCTGAATGGGGCGAGATTAGTTAGAAGAAAAAATAAGCAATGTACAGGAATTATCATAGAATTAGGGTTTATTCAGGAAACTATAAATGTGGATGAATCTGCATAGATAAAACCTAGATAGCAAAAATACATACACAGTTTGCAGAGAAATGAGAAAAGAGAGAAACATGAGAGAAAAAATGGAAGAATTTTATTAACCAAATGAATGAATGATAATTTACACATGAAATAATCTGTATAACTCAACTAATGCACATTGGAGGAGAATCCAATGCTCCATAGTGGTGTTCTAGAGTGATCTGGACACACACCGACAGTTATGGGAGTAAATTGCCACCAAATCTCAATTAACTAGTCTCTCAGAATTTAGTTAACTTACTGAAACAGAGTGAAGTGAGGGGGATATCAGGGAATCATTAGTAATGCACTAGTCTGGTGATAATCCCAAGGAGAATTCACATTAGGTGGTGATTATCCCAATGTTGCATGGTGATGATCTCAATGTGGCATGTAGACTCTACTCAACTGATCAAACTGAAGTGTGATCTAAAGAGAATATTCTCCTAGAATGTAGGAAAAGGAAGATTCTCCCTAAACTATAGGAGACTGAATAATGACTAATAAACATACTTAAAACCTTAGGAAAACAAAATCCTAGGTGTGTGTGAAGTATCTCCAACACCCTCGTGAACATCACTATGGTGAAAATAAAGAATGGGTCCCAAAAACGATGCCATGTTAGGCACCCAAATACAAAATATACACTGAAATAAATGAGGAAAGAGGGATAACCTCATGGGAAAAACATCCCCCTAAAAGTACAATGTATTTAAAAAAGAACTAATAGTTTCTAGGCAACTGTGTCCTTCACTCCAAGATTACTACACAGAGAATGGAACTTCTTCTTAGTGAAGGTCTTGGTGAAGATGTTTGTAGTCTATTCTACTAAAGGAATGAATTGCATGTTGATGATCCCATCATATACTAATTCCTAGATGTAGTGCATTTGAATATTTATGTGCTTCGTCTACTGCCTCTAAACTTGACCTCTACAGAACTTCAGAGTGCTCTGGTTATCACACCAGATGATGATCGTCCCATGAAATTGAATGCCCAAATCAATGAGAAAATGTTTTAGCCACATAGCCTGAATGGTTATGTTAAATACCCCTCTATAAGTTTCCTCAGCTGAATATAGAGAAATAGCATCATGCTTCTTGCTCGACCAACAAATGGGCCCAAAACCCAGATTAAGTGAGTAAACAGATGTGAAATTGTGATCAATGCTATCACCACCCAAGTCAGAATCAGTGAACCCAATGAGGTCCAATGTATAGTCTGTTTCATAGTGAATCCAAAAGGTGATGGTTCCCTGTACGTATCGAAGGATACACTTTGCAGCCTTCTAATGTAGCTCATGCAGCTCTTGCATGAACCTAGATACTGCTCCAAATTCATAGGAGAGGTCTGGTCTAGAGTTTGTGAGATACAACAAACTCCCCACTAGTTTTTTGTACAGAGTGTTTTCCACCAGTGGAGTGTCCCCTCCATCCTCAAGTCTGACTCCTGATAGAAAGGGAGTCAGGGAAAACATGCAGTATGTCATGTGAAACATCTCGAGGAGATATCGTGCATACTTGGCCTGAGACAGTTTGATGTGTGATGCATCCTAAATGATCTCATGTCCAAGGAAGAAATGTAGCAAAGCCATGTCCATCACCAAAAACCTGTCATGCAAAATCCACTTGACTACAACAATCCTTGAAGTCAAGCAACCGGTGATCAACAAATCATCAACATACAGAACTAGGAGTAGAAGTGAATTAGTCGTCCTGAGCATGTAAAAATTCAAGTATGAATTACAACATACAAATTTCTATGACAATAGGTAGGAGTCCATCTTGGCATACCATGCCCTCAGGACCTGCTTGAGGCCATAAAGGGACTTCTTCAGTCGACAGACCAAATATGAATCCTGAACAAATCCCTGGGGTTTCTCCATATAGATCTCCTCAAAGAGATCGCCATGAAGAAATGCATTATTCATTTCCATCTGATGGAATTCCCATCCCTTGGATGTTGTAATATAAAGTTCCAAATGTATGGACTCCATATTCGCTACTGGAGCAAAGGTATCATCATAGTCAATGTTGTGCACCTGCTAAAATCCTTTAGAAACTAATTTGGATTTGTATATGCTAACCTATCCATCCGTTGAGCTCTTGGTCATGTAGACCCATATACACCTTACACGTTTCCTTTCTACAAGAAGGGGAACCAAATCCCAAGTCTGGTTCTCGAGGAGGGAGTTTCACTCCTCCTACATGGCGGATTCCCAAAAGGGATTTCCAGAAGCCTCGCCATAGGACTATGAATCATAAAACTGAACCAAGAAAATATTCCTAGGTGGATTTGGTTTAGTGGCAGTGAGTGCAAGAGGAGGCTCCTCGAAATCAAATCGATTCCTCCTGGTATCAACTAGATCCCCAACAAGATCTCATGCATCCTGAAGAGTAGTCTTGGCCCACTTTGGCCTCTTCTCTGGATCTGCATCTACATATGCATGCACCCAATTTGCATCTGATTGTATTGAATCGGTATCTGAATCATCTAAATCCTCTGAATCAGAAATATCATTTCAATAAGAGTTAGCTTGTGCATGCTCATCATCTCTGACACATGGAAGAACAAAATTTTCTACATGTGGCTATTGAGGTACATGCGAGATACTTTCCTCGAATTGGAAACTACGCTCAATGATGAGCCGGTCCGAGGAGATATTAATGAGTCTATATCCCTTCACATCATCTAGGTATCCAACAAAGATACACTTTGTGCTCTATGGATCGAGTGCCTTCCTCTTCTCAGAGGGAATCTTGGACCATGCACAAAAACCGAATATACGAAAGTGGGTCACTTATGGTTTGAGTCCACTACAAGCCTCATAGAGGGTCTTATCCTTGAAATATATATGGGGAGATCTATTTTGGATGTAGGTTGCACAATTAATTTCTTCAACTTATAATCTCTGTGGAAGTGACTTTGCATGTAGCATGCAAGATGCCATCTCTTTCATAGATCTATTTTTCCACTCAGAACCTCTATTTTGCTGCAGAGTATAGGGAACCATGTGATGCAACTAAATATTGACCTCAACATACCCCCCCATTATCTATTCGGAGGGATTTAATCTTCTTTCATGACTATGTTTCAACAAGGTCTTTGAAATCTTTGAGGTGTTGAAAGACCTCTTTTTTTTTCCTAAGAAATAAAGTCCATGTGAAGTGTGAGAAATCATCAACAAAAATGAGCACGTACCTTACTTTATTGATTTATGGATGTGGAAAAGGGACCATTAGATTACTATGGATCAAATATAAAGGAGAGGAGACCTTCTTATTCTTTCCTTTGTCGAATTTCTCCTAAGGGTGTTTTCCAAGAACACATCCCTCACAAATTCCTTTGGAGAAGTGGATGTTAGGTACACCATCAACCATTCTCTGCTTACTAAGTTGTTGCATATATTTGTAATTTAAATTCTCTAACCTTTCGTGTCATATCGTACTGCTTTCATCAGCATGGGTAAGTAGTAATGTAGAATCTAATTCAATAGATTCATAAAATGTGTAGATTTTGGTTTGATGATTTACCTCACTAGTAGAAACCCTGGAATTGGTTTGCATGTCATAGATATCCAATGCATCATGTGTGAATATTAATCTCTTTCCAGTGCCATAGTTTTTCATCTGATACACAGAGAGAAGATTGACAGAGAGTTTGGTAATGTGTAGCACATTCTTGAAGCTCCCATTTTTTAGTTCAATTCTTCCTTTGCCAGTGACCTTGACCTGAGAGTTGTCCCCCATCAGAATAGGAGGACCTTTGCATGCATCCAATGAGGAGTAGACTTCTTTTGTGGCTTCCATGTGGTGTGATGCTCCTAAATATACAATACAAGGATTGGGAGAGGAGTTTATGGCAATCAAAGCATGGCTATAATTACCTTTCTTGGGATTTTGATCTTCTAGTTTCTTCTTCTTGGCACCCTCGGGGATGCGATCTCCAAGGTTGTTTTTTTGAAGTATTTGGGCCATTTGATCTATATATGTATGCATACATGTAGATTCTGAATGGAATCCTTTATGGTAGTAAGTGCATTTCTCTCGTTTTATTCCCTTTCCAACTTTGGAACTGGAGGCATTGTTGAAGGGTTTTGAGTACCCTTCCTTCTTTGGATTTGCATGTGCTTTCCTTTTTTCTTTTTCTTTAGATTTCTGATTTGGATGATTTCTACCATCTTGTATAGAAAGTTCATGTGCCTTTTGGACTTTGATTTTTCCCACGTTGATAATATTGTTCTGTTCTTGTGTCATAGATTCAATAAAGACCTCAAGAGAGGGCATCATCCAGGTCTTTCCAGAGGCGAGCCTAACTGAATGAAATGTGGATAGAAAAACTGAGTATTCCAGAACAAGTTTGGAGAGAATGGTAAGAACCATTTTTTTCTCCTCCTTATATTTATCAACCCTACAAGCCTTGAGTTGCGACCACAAATCCTTATATTTGGTAAATAAATCTTGGAGATTGTCGAAGGTTTTTGGTTCCAAAGTGAGCAATTCCACCTCGATCATGTGTTCCCTCGTCTCGTCCTATTTGCAAAAAATACCTTCCATGGTGGTCCAGGATTCACTGGGGGTTTGACATGAGGATATGTGAAAGAGAATTTCAGGAGAAATGAGACCACAAATAGTTCCAAATGCTTCATTCATTTGATTCATATGCTTGGATTTTTCCATGGATGATGTAGGTTCGGTCTCTGTGTCCATGGTTAAACTGTATAATCCTCTACTTCGTGTTAGCACTAAAAGTTACACTTTGAATGATAAAGTGCAATCTTAGTACCCATCAATAGGTTTATGAGGTAAGTCTTAAAATGTGGTGCCAAATGGATAAAACTCAATCCAACAATGTTAAAAACGGGAAATTCTAGATAAAATGTATCAACAAAAGAGGTCTTGTCTAACTTAGATCGGGGTTTTAAGGGTTAATTTGGATATAAGGAATACTTTAGTCAGAAAATTGAAGTAGGTCTACCACTAGCATAAAGCTTTACTAGTAGACAAAGGAAGGAAAATATTTAGATACAAGAATTTCTTAAATCCAAGAAGAAAAAAACTCTGAGAAAAGTTATAACAGTACCACAATCAAACCTTCATTGCAATACAGCTATAAAACATCATTTTAAACACTCAATGACAGTAAAATTTAGAGTGAGAGAGAAACAAGATGACAGGAGAGAAACTGACTTTCATTAGACAAAAATTCATCAAGTCTGATACATCAAACCAGAGCAGGCTATGTTGCATCAATATCACCAAAAAGAGTTTTTTATGTCAATCATTCGAACCCTTAAACTGACTTCTAATGCTTCTTTTATAACCTATATAGGGAACGATAGCATACAATTCGAGTTCCATCCTCTAGCATTGGATTCTCCCATCCAAAACTGAAGTAATTACACCCGTACAAACTGGAAATAACAAACTGCTACAAAAAAGGATAATGTTGGAAACTATCCTAACACCTTAATATTGCATGATTGTTAAGAACCAAATACTTGCATACAAAAATACCACAAAGATTCATAGAACAATATAGAAAACCACAACTTTATTATAGAAACCCTTGAGGTAGGGAAACACCATACAATGGATCCTATTATGGAATGGATCCTCTCCTGTTCACTTTCCTCTTCGAGGGGGCATCCTCCTATTGAGATTCAACTCACAATACAATACTTTTCTTTTCATATCCCATTACATTACTTGAACCCCTTTATATAGTGCTACCATCACCTAAGAACATTCTA
>JZKD02S2049270.1:320787-336505 GCA_000966675.3 Picea glauca
AAGGAGGTTGCCCCCTCGAAGAGGCTTATTATCTGAAATTATCTCTTTTTCAAGGCGTTGAGTACTTTTTCTGAGGTTTTTCTATGCTATATTGATATTTGGTTCTTAACAGGCTTTGATGGATAATCTCTTTCAAAGGCTGGTTCTATCTAAGGTTTTAGTGTTCTTCAGCCTATTTCACCTCCAAGCTTCAGAAAGGATAGTTGATAGTCAAGGATATGAATGAAGACTACACATGAAAACTAAGATACAAGGAGACAACTTGCTGTAAAAATATTTTGTTCAATACTTCACCATCATCTTTACAAAATTCATCGTGACTTTACCACAAAAAGTATTTTAAATTCAAAAATAAAAATCCTTGAGTTTAGAATATAGATATTGATGAAAAAAATCTAGTAAAAGGTTATGAGGCAAGTGATTAACAGTGTCAGGTCATTGCACAGAGTTTGCAGCGCCAGAATAGTGGATTCACAACATATTTCGTAGCATAAGAAGGAAAGGCCGAATATGGGATAGGAAAGGTGGTTTGACAACAAGGTTTGTTTAAGATTTGGTAAAAACAGGCTGAGAGATCTGCAATTGGCTGAAATTCGTGATAACATGGGTAGGTAGGATAGTTGGCAGCACAGATCACCAGTTTGCAACGCCTAGGAGAAGAAATGATAAAAACAACCTTTACAGTCCTTCAACAGAGCTAAAAATACTCATGGAGTACCTGAAGGTTGAGACTTGAAAAATGATATGCTTGAGCCTGAATGAATTTATTTGCAAATGGTTTAACCTCCAACTCACTTTTGCCAGCCAGTTCACAGCAATTTCTATAGCGCCTGTCTAAAAGCACCAGTGTTTGTAGTGTCGAGCTAGAAGAAATTAGAAAGCTTTGAAAAACAGTTAAAAAATTTAATGACGAAATCCCAAGCTATATTTAAAAAAAAATATAAGTGTTGAAAACAAGGAGATCTGGATGACAAGTCTCATGAGTGAAATTATGGTGATGAAAGCATAATCTACTAGGGAATGTGCTTCAAACTTTCTGATGATATGGCAGTGTACAAAAAGAACATGATTTGACTCTCTAACGGGTAAAGGGACAAAGTGGAGGGGTTTTAGTACATCGTGGAAGTGATGACATGTCAGGGTGGTGGTGGCTAATCTTATCATTAAGATCAATATATAACATAAAGGATAATAGGTCAACACCAACACTAACTTATTTTTGCACCCAAAATGACTATAAGGACGAGGACAAAATTAAAAAATAAATAAACAACACTAATGAAAAAAATAAAAAACCTAAATGTTGAATTGACCCAATCAATTCCATGTGATAACACTTTGAATATGCACTATCATATTTTCCTTCCATGCAAAGAAATTTTACAATGTAAGAATGAATTCTTTTGGAAATTCCATTTTCCCGTTGTCTTCAATCTTAAGTACCTGAAAAAATAATATGGTGTGTATTTTTCCTAGAAACCCATCAGCTCTAATACCATGTAAAGGTGGATGAACCTACATATATAAGATCTATCTAGCAAAAATACATACACAATTTGCAGAGAAATGAGAAAAGAGAGAAACATAAGAGAAAGAATGGAATAATTTACACACTAATTAACCAAATGAATGAATGATAATTTACACACTAAATAATATGTATAACTCAACTAATGTGCACTGGAGGAGAACCCAATTCACCATAGTGGTGGTCTAGAGTGATCTGGACACACACCGACAGTTACGGGAGTAAACTGCCACCTAGTCTCAGTTAACTAGTCTCTCAATCTTCAATTAACTAAATGAAACATAGTGAAGTGAGGAGGAGATAAGGGAATCATGAGAAATCTGATAGTATGGTGATAATCCCAAGGACAATACACATTAGTTGGTGATGATCCCAATGATGCATGGTGATGATCCTAATGTGGCATCTAGACTCCACTCAACTGATCAAACTGAAGTGTGAAATGAAGAGAATATTCTCTTAGAATGTAGGAAAAGGAATATTATCCCTAAACTATAGGAGACTGAATAATGACTAATAAACATAGAGAAAACCTTAGGAAAAATAAATACTATGTGTGTGTGAAGTATCTCCAATAGAAACAAGGTTTCAACAATGAGTGGAATTTCACATCAAGATAGAATTTGGTAAGGGATAGGACTGGAGCAGCAGAATCTCACTAGCATGGAAGGTATGATCAGTAATTAGGGTCTTAACATCATAGGAGGGAAATACTTTGGGTAGAACAGAGTTTTGGCAGTGAATAAAGATTTTCACGGCGAGGGAAGTTTAAACTATTTGATGACTGCAACATGATCCAAGAGCCTGATTTTGATGATAACTCATGATGACACAACTTTGAGGCCACAACACCACTAACTCCATGCCTAAGACTAATTATTCAAACCATTATGAGGATAGGATGATTCTACAATGATTTGACATTGACATTTTGACGCTGTGAAACGTTAGGAACCTTTGTAGGGAACTTGAATTTGATTGGTTACAAGGAATAAATGTACTAGTTTGATTTTGAATGCCTAAGTAACCCTTTATACATGACACAACATACCCTCAAGAATATTTAAAACATAATGAGCTAACCTTTAGACTTTCCCTTTTCAAATGATGAAAACAAGATTTTATGATAACCATGTGACTTGATCAACTTGACTATACTTTAAACAAAATCAACCACTAACTTATGGCTCGAGATTATGCTCAAATCCATTAACCATGAATCAATCAAACTCAACCTTGAGTTGTAAATAGATGAACCAAATGACTAATACTTGACACAAAACCAAACAAAAAAAACAAAATGAGATGAAATTAAACTCTAGTGCATTTTTCTATGCTAACATTTGGCTCCTTCTGAGGATGGAAACCTCCCTGTGAGGCTCCAAGAACCTCTACAGTTCCAGTTCCTTTAATGAAATACAATTATTATGTCAACAAATGTGCATTTATCCTACAAACTAATCATACTACAAAAACTAACATGTTGTTCCATTGGGCATGGAGTCATTATTATGGAAACTATCTAAAAATATTGATATTTGCAATGGAAATTAGGCCACCCACGGCCTTAGTAAAAATATTTCTTGAGGGCGTTCCCATTGACTAGGCCACTAGAAATTTCAACGCCTTCCAAGTTATGCAACTTAAAATGGTTATTGTTTAAAAATTCATGAATCTTAAAAGGGCACATCCATAATGCTTCAAACTTACCATGTTTAGCTTTATCTTTCCTTTGAGCATCCCATTTCAGCACTAGGTATCCTGGATGAAGATATTCCTTCTTATCCTTTCTGTCAAAGATATCTTTGATCCTTTGTTGATGGTTCTATGATTTTTCAAATTGTTTCTCTCTGATATTCTAAACCTACACCATCTAGTACATCCTCTTAATCATGCCATTAAGTTCTACCTCCTGATCTTGTAAAACTTTAGCCACGGGCATAGCCAATTTTACAGGAAAAATAACATCCACTCCATATACCAATTGAAAAGGTTAAGTGTCAATTGATTTTTTAGTTGTCAGTCTATCATCCCATAGAGAAAACTTTAGCTTATAATCCCATCCTTTCTTGTTTTCTTCAAGCAATGTTTTAATATTTTTCATCAAGATATTATTTGAATATTTTGCAAGACCATTACCTTATGGTTAATATTAAGTAGAATGGGTAAGCTAAATGTTGTATTCTTCACACAATTTTATCAAAGGATTATCTTTGAAAGTTACAAAATTATCAGTGACAATACTCTAAAAAATTGATGATGACTTTATGTCTAGCATTCTTTGTGGGCACAACTTCAATCCATTTGGTGAAATAGTCTGTAGTAGTTAAGATTGTTGAAATATTGTAACTGCAAAGAGTATTCTATTTATTATTGAGTTATTATTCATTAGATCAATCCCCTTTTGTGAATTGATCATGTCGGGAATTGTAATTGACCAAATCCCATTTTGTGGAATATTGGTCAAAACCTAAATATATCATGCAGATTGAGAAGTCGGCCCCAAGATAATTAAAGTGGTTTTAACCACTAAGAAGACAAGTCATCCCTACCCAGTGAAGAGACACCTTTTCATCACCTGCCAATTTGTATAAATAAAGGAATCCAACACCTCATTTGTTCACTCACTCATTCAATCATCTAGTGTGCAAGTTTGATAGTTGTAGTTGGGAGAAGAGGGAAGAGAGAGGCACATTGCTCAGTGTTGGATATTTTCTAGTGTTTTGGTTTATTGTCTTAGCATTGTATTGGTTATCTATATTAAGGAAGTTTTTGCTGGGTTTTCTTCCCCATGAGTGTTTCCCAGGATAAATGATGTGTATCTTGTGATTGTGTTTCTCTCAATGATCATACATATGCTATTGTTATCTAGTAAAGTGAAAAGAAACCTAATAATAGCTCAAAAATTAACATGGTTTCAGAGCTAAGCTCAAGAGAGCATATTTCACTAGATAAAGAAAAACATCATTGTTGTCGTATAAGAAAATTAGGGCTTTTGTTGAAGATGAATATTAGCCTAAAAACCATCTAGAAAAGTGTGCCCTAGCCTAGGGAGCTCTTCCGCACCTTGAGCACGCCTTTTCATTGGATAGAGCCTCAGGAAAGTCAAACCCTAGTTTTGAATGGTACCAGAAAACCAAAAGTACCAGAAAACTAGAAGTACCAGAAGACCAAAAAACTAGAAAAATAGAAGTACCAGGAAACCAGAAGTACCAGAAAACCAAGAAACCAGTACTAGAAGTACGATTCCATATTTCCACAAGCTCAGTTTCAAGGGGTAAAATTTGGATTTTCATAAATCTGACTACACCAACTTACTTGCCTCATCTCAGCGCATCTAGCCCCTGGATCAGAATTTCAAAATTTGAAGTTTGAAAAATTAGGGTTTCCTCATAAAACCCTAAGTTACAGTTGTTGTTTCAGAATCAGTTGCAGTATCAATTACAGTTATAGTATCAGTTGAAGTATTAGCTATTGTACCGGTTGTAGTCACCCTTGAAGTTTTTAAGAGTTGGTAATTATTATTGTTGTTGCCAAATGGTTCCACTACCTGCAAATACTATCAGAGGTATGTATTCACATATGTTTAAACTATTAAGATTTAAAGGGTATTTGCAGGAGAAGGGATCTCTTGCCATAGATCCAAAATGATCTCAAGATCCAACACATTCAGAGGAATAATGCAACCCAGGTTTGATTATTTTGATATTCGTCTATTTGTTATGAAATTATTTTGATCTAGGTTGCATGTTGAAGCCATGACCATCATACTAACATTTGGTCAAAATTAAATTTGAAGTATTAGATTGATTAAAGTTGAGATCATAGAGTTTATTCTCTAACCCAACTTTCTTTCAAGATATCATATTGTCTTAGTACAGAAGACAGGTTGAATAAATCACTTGTCATCTTGAGTGAAGGAGACTTGGAAGAAAAGCAACACACTCATTCTTGAGGATAAGAATCCAGGTTCTAGTTTTTATTAATTAAGTTAATAAGATTCAAAGTTGCACATGACAAAGTTGATAACTACCCCTTTACAAGAAACACTATAGTTGAGGTAGTAGCCTTGGAAAAGTATTATACTTGGTAGCATGTGAGCATATTGAGATAAATTCTTAATGTAATCCTTTACCACATACAACTAAAATATCCTCTAGGAGAAACTTCTTGTGTTGGTTATAGGTTACCATGGATGAATGTTTGATCACAACACTAGAAGAGTGTTGATCTCATTTCGTATTGTATTTCTTACTTTTATTCTTTGTTTCAGGCAGGTCACAAGTGATAGCTCTAAAGGAGATACTGTGATGATTATTCATGCCATTGTTTTGTTACTATTATCAAAAGAGTATTATTCTTGCTTGTTGTTTTGTTGACCTTATTTCAGGTCACTGGTGATAACCCTGAGGAAGCTATAGTGAAGGTTACAGATGACAACATATGAGATGAGACATGAAAAAGACTATGTACATGACCATATACATTCATGTACCATAGAAGATGAAGATGAATTTGTTTTTGAGATCCAAATTATCTCATATGGAGATTGACTGTAAGGAGCAGAAGGCTCTAAAGATGACCAAACATTAGAATTCCCAGAAGACTTGGTCAAAGGATTATGAAGCCACCTTGACGGGAAGCGGAACTCGTTTGAAGTATGACTCAGCCTTTCATATTTAGAATTGGTATTCAACACCAAGTATACCATGTAAGAGATGATGAAGTCCTTGTAGACTCAAAACAAATTGAGAGTAAGCCTGATCTCAAAAAGGATCATATGAAAATATATCTTCTAGGACTGGGAGACAGATTCCATGAGAAGACTAGATCGTAGCTTCAGAGGAGATATGAAATCTCCTGGAAGATTCCCTTGTTTCAGTGACAGAGAAGGAAGCCAGTAAAAAAGACTAGGATATGGATTCTTCCGTGAGACTAGAAGAGAAGTTAGTATTGACTTCCAAGATTGATCTATACAAATCAAGCATGTTGCAGATGTACAAAGTTTGATGTGTGTATAGAGGATTCTCCCAACAAGAGGGAGAAGACTATGACGAGACACTTACTCCAGTAATTGGAGAAATAGTTCCAATATTTATGAAGACAACAAGAACAACCATGATTCATATATAGTATGATATGCAGGGGGAGAAATCCCCATATTTAAAATTGAGTGGAAGTTGGTGCATTACATTAGTTGGTTCATGGAGACATGACTACAATAAAAGATAGAGTTACCTCCATGAAAGAAGAAGAGCTACCTTCAGTATCATTTATTGAGCCACTCTCTGTTTCAGATGAAGTTGTTGTCGTGATGAAGTAGAGGAGTTACTCTCAGATTTAAGCAGTCTTAGTGAGAATGGATCAACCATTCTCAACTTCAGAGAAGTTGCAGTTGAAAAGTCCCAGTTCCAGAAGGAACAGTTGTAGAAAGAGGAGAGGACATACTCTCGGGAAGTGACATAGATAGTGATTTGCAGAGAGCACATAGAGCTAGCACATGATTGTGCAGATTGAGTTGCAGTTGAGAAAGTGTACCAGATTGGTACAATGTAATGTGAAAATTTGGTTTGAATTTGAAGATAGAAAGACTGAGGTCTGCAGGTTGAAGAAGGATTTTTACAGGATGAAGCAAGCTCCCAGAGCTTGATATGGTAGAATTGACAGTTTCTTGAAGATCTTGGGCTTTACCAAGACTAAATTTGATTCTAACCTTTACCTCAAGGTTTTGAATGATGAGTCGGTGATGTTACTACTATATTTAGATGATGTATTCTTGACAATATGAAGAAAATATCATCACATATTTCAGAAGAAGCTCGCTACAAAGTTTTATGAAATACCTAATGCTTTATCTCTTAGATCTTAAAGTTTGGCAGATTCCATAGAAGATCTTCCTTAACTAAGGGAAGTATGCAGTTGAAATAATGAAGAGGTTTAACATGTTGGAATGTAAATCCATGTACACACCCATGGAAACGAAGTTGAAGCTCCTGGTAGATACCTCGTCAAAATTGGTTGATGCTACTCTGTACATACATATTATTGTTTCATTGATGTATCTGATGAATACCAGGACATATATATGTTTTTTAGTGAACACCTTGAGTCAGTATCTGGTAGAGCCCAGACGTTTTCACCTTGTTTCCACAAAACATGTGATGAGATACCTTAAGGGTACATTGGATTTTGGTCTCTGTTATACTAGAGATCATGACTTCAGATTGTATGGATATATTGATTTAGATTGAGCTAGAAGTGTTTCTGATAGAAAGATCACTTCATGATGTTGTTTCAGTATGGTGTCATCCATGGCTTCATGGAAAAGTAGGGAGCAATACAACATTTCTCCCAGAATGACAGGAGTGGAATACATTGTTGCATGTTCCACCAGTTGTGAATCCATATGGCTTTAGATATTGTTGACATATCCATTTGATATGGATATTGAAGCCACCGTGATCCTATGTGATAACCAGATTTGTATAAAGATGATGTGTTCCATAATGATTCGAAGCACATAGATATCAGGTATCACTTCATTCATGATATTATGCAGAGAGGAGCTATAAAGCTCCAATATGTTGGCACAGATGAACAGGTTGCAGATGTGTTGACCAAGCCTCTATCTCATGTAAAGTTTGAGCACTTTCGAGACAAGCTTGGTATAGTCTGAAAGGACCTCCCTCGAAAGGGGGAGTAGTGCTGATGATACTATGGTATCCTTACCAATAATGGGTAGCTCAGTTAGGATTTTATATCCTAGGGGAATGATCATCCCTGGAAATATCTCGAAGTTCCGAAAGGGTGAGATGTCAGAGTAATTGATCATGTATATGATAGCTTTGGTCAGTAGTGCTAGCTCCGTTAGGATTTTATATCCTAGGGAATTTTTTGATTCATGGGAATATCCTTTGGATATGTCAGAGTACCACAATATGTTGATGCCAGCCTCGTGCTGAAGATTTCCAGCTTCATGTTGATGTTGTTGTGATGCAGCCTCGTGTTGAATATTTCCAGCTTTGTGCTAATGTTGTTGAGATTCCAGCTTTGTGTTGAATATTTCCAGCTTCATGTTGGTGTTGTTGAGATGTCATCCTAGTGTTGAATATTTATAGCTGTGTGCTGAAGATTTCTAGCTTTGTGATGATGTTGTTGAGATTATAGCTTCGTGCAAAATATTTCTAGCCTAGTTTTGTTGTTGATGATTCTCTAGCCTTCATGTTGTGATGTTGTTGTTTCTGATGATGCTCCAGCCTTCGTGTTGTGATGTTTTTGTTGATGATGATGGTCCAGCCTTCATGTTGTGATGTTGTTGCCGTTGATGTTGTATCATCCTTGTGTTGGTATTGATGATGATGATGTATTAATGTTATAGTAATCCATGTTGATGTAGGTGATGATGATTCCACTTTAGCTTCTTGCTGAAGATGATGATGCCACTTCAGATTCTTGTTGAAGATGATGATGTTGTTTCAGATTTAATGTTGAAGATGATGATGTCACTTTAGCCTCATCCTAAAGATGTTGATGATTTTACTTTAGCCTCATACTAAGGAAGATGATGATGTTACTTTAGCCTCATGCTAAAGAAGATGATGGTGTTACTTTAGCATCATGCTAAAGATGTTGATGATATTACTTTAGCCTCATGCTAAAGAAGATGATGATGTTACTTTAGCCTCACACTAAAGATGATGATGATGTTACTTTAGTCTCATGTTGATGAGGATGATGATGCCACTCCAGCTCCATGTTGTGAACGATGTTGATGAGAAAAACTTTCGATGATTTATAGATATGCTAGTCAGTGTTCTAGATGTTGTTGATGCCCTCTCTCTCTCCCGATGATGTTTTATTGAGCTACGCCTGTAGAATACCCTTCTTGTTAAGGGGGAGTGTTGAAATATTGTAACTGCAAAGAGTATTCTATTTATTATTGATTTAGTATTCATTAGATCAATCCCCTTTTGTGGATTGGTCAAACCCTAAATATATTATTAAAATTGAGAAGTCGACCCCCAGGATAATTAAAGTGGTTTTAACCACTAAGAAGACAAGTCGGCCCTACCCAGTGAAGAGACACCTTTTCATCACCTGCCAGTTTTTATAAATAAAGGACGCCAACGCCTCATTTGTTCACTCACTCATTCAATCATCCAGTGTGCAAGTTTGGTAGCTGTAGTTGGGAGAAGAGGGAAGAGAGAGGTGCATTGCTCAGTTTTGGATATTCTCTAGTGTTTTGATTTATTGTCTTGGAATTGTATTGGCTATCTATATTAAGGAAGTTTTTGCTGGTTTTTATTCCCTGTGAGGATTTCCCAGGATAAATGTTGTGTATATTGTGATTATGTTTCTCTCAGTGATCCTACCTATGCTATTGTTATCTATTAAAGTGAAAAGAAACCTAATAATATCTCAAAACTTGACAAATATCCACCTTTGTTGACCACTAGAGGGTGGATGGATTTCGCCAATAAAATCCAATCCCCATCGTTGGAATGGGAAAGACACTACTATAGGTTTTGAGGTAGTGACTTAAGATGTTGCTTTCCTGAGAATCTTTGACATTTATCACAAGCTCTGATTTTATCACAAACATCAGCAAACAGATGTGGCCAATAATATCCATCCCTAAGTATTTTGTAGGTTGTCGTTATCCAGAAATGATGTCCTCCACATAGACTTTCATGAAACTCAAACATTACCTGTTTTTCTTCCTCGGGATCTAAACATATCAATAAAATCCCAGAAGGATCCTTTCAATAAGGCATCTGATCGTTAATACAATATTTGACTGTTTTGATTTTCAAGGATCTCACCTTATCTTTTTCAAGACCAGGAGGAGGTTGTAATTTTTGCAAGAAATATATTATATCCTTATACAAAGATCACTCAACAAACTTAAGATTCACTTGCAGGTTGTTGTTTTGAATTTTAGAATGTTGATTTACATAATTTGTTCCCGTGAAATTAACCCCTAGATCTTTACAATCTGAATCTGCTAGCAATATTGATAATCCTCATCCTTTAACTAGATTTGTAGGATTTATCTCCATATAAAATTCTAATATTTTTTCTATCCATTTGCTTCTCCTTTCATCAATATTAGGATGAATTAAAATATCCCTTACTTCACTTGAAGTTACATAAGCTATAATCTTGGAATGAAGGGAATAAACTCTAAAATTCTTGAGAGCCTTAACTAGTGCACATAATGGTTTTTCCATGATGTCATATATGATTTCACCATCTCTTAAAGCTCTTTTAAATAAGGAAATAGGTTGTTCCAAGTTATCTTTGTTTTTCTGGAGAAGTACAGTAGCCAATGTATCATCATATGCAAAGGAAAAAATAAACAATTCCTTTGAATAATCATGGCTTATTAACACAAGAGAATCAACTGAATCTTGATTAATAAATTCAAAGGAGTTCCTGACAACTGTAGTCCATTTCACTTCATTGTTTTTCCTCAATGTACTAATGATAAATTTTACCAGGTCAACAAAATTAGATATGAACCTTCTCAAGAAGTTGATTTTTCCTAGAAAGGATTGAATTTCTTTCTTGGATCTAGGTAAGGTAAGTGTCTGAATATATTACACTCTACTAGGATCAATATTTACACCACCATCTGAGATAATGTGACCCAATAGTTTACCATCTTTCATAGCAAACTATGGTTTTTTAGGATTTAAGGAAATCACATACATCCTACATTTCAGGAACACTTTCTTCAGGTGTTGCAAATTATCCTGATCAGATGTGTAGAATATAGTGATATTGATCCAGGTGGATATCGGTGGCCACCCACCTTTTCCAACTGGATCAAAACAGTTTTCTGACAATTTTGGTAATTTACTGTTTTTAGCAGTTTTTAACTTCCGGGGCCATTTTGAGGGCCAAAATGAAGATTTTTCAGGAACGATCTTCTTGATGATAGCTAAAGAATTTGATTGAGCCCCCAAAATTAATATCCTCAATGATACATTTCCAACAATATATCATGCACCCCAAACAGAGATCGCATGCCAAAGTTACGCCCTCGGGAATTTGATACACCAAACTACCCAAAACGGGGTCCACAAAATTGTTGGTTTTTCATCTTCTGAGGTTAGGGTTTTGGATTTTCTTTATGATAAAAAGGCCTTTGGAGCATCATTGTAAAATAATCTTCTTGTGAATGTGAGTAGCGGACACATATCTTCTCATAGATAAGATGCCACCTTTCTAGCGAGTCCTTCACTCTGTATTTTTACAGCCTTTGTACATTTTCACTCATTAAAAGAAAATTGTGTATTACTGTATCTATGTGTTTATGGTTGCATCTCTGATACATTTCTTTTATATTATTGGATATATGAGATATCTATGTACACTGCTTTATTATATCTCTTCTCTCATTTCGTGTCGAAAATAATCCAGATCAGTGGTATCAGAGCAGACTGCTCTTGATCATTTTTTAGTGCATTTCCCTGACGAGGTCTGAGTACAGAAAGTTGGGTCTTGAGCTTGTCTCTCTTGAAGACAATCGATCTCACATGTCCAAGAAACCCTCCATGGAGGAAGAAAAGAAAAATGAGAGAGAAAATGATTATATTAATATGTTTCTTGAGCAAGCTCTCACGTGACAGAGGGACGAAATGATGGAGATTTTTTCCCACATCCTTCAACGCCTGTCGATAACAACGAGAGCGTCTTCATCAAGTGACCACTTTGGAAGTACCTCTCCTTTAAAGTTACAAGTTAATTTTTATATTCCCATATTTGAAGGATAGATAAATGTTTATGCCTTAGAAAAATGGTTAAATATGCTAGAAGATTATTTCTTTGTTCATAATTTCTTTGACGGGGAAAATATCACCTTCGCACTCCTTAAGGTTCTCCCCCATTTTAAACGTTGGTGGGAAATTTACTGGGAGAAAATTTCCACAGAGGAGTTTGGAATATATGGGGCCAAGCCCACTTGGGATTTTTTTGTGGATGGGGATCAGTACATGAGATGGGCCACACTATGGCAAGAAAGGGGCCAAGCAGTTCCAGATTTCACCAATACCTTCCATACCTTGTGCACCAAGCTGGTTATCAAAGACTTTGAATGACATTTGGTTCTGAAATACCGTGGGGCTCTACATAGATACATCCAAACTGAAATGGTTATTCTAGACATCTCATCACTTGGTTATGCTTATCGATGTGCTGTTAAAATTGAGAAGAAGTTTAAGCACCAGAAAAAAAGGGAGTTCATGTCTGTAAATCTGCAACAACCAAATTATGATAAATACGACCCTAACAAACAACATCCCAAAAACCAGTCCAAGCCACGGGAAAAGAAGGGTCATGGAAAGATGAAGAAGGACTCTGGAAAATGGTGTGATTTCCACAAAATCCCCTGGAACAACACCGATGAATGTTGCTCAAAATATTCATTGGTGTTCGAGATAAAATACAAGGAGCCGAACCCATATTCATAATTTGATTATGAAAATATTGAGACAAGACAGATCATCGATGCAAACCCCACTGCTATTGTTACGACTGCAATAAATCAACCTGAAGGAAAAACATATTATGACAAAGGGGAGCGCCTTTTTTCATTCACAGATGTGGGTGAAGGAGACACCACTACATTTTATTGTTGATAGCAGAATCTAGAAGAACCTCGTCTCATTAGAGTTCATCAAATAGTTTGGATTATCGACAACACCACACCCATAGCCATACAACATCGGGTGGCTTCGCCAGGGATGAGATAGTCATGTCAGCCAACAATTTCAATTGTCATACGACATCCATCCCTTCAAGGAAGAGGTATTATGTGATGTTTCCCCCCTAGGTGTCTGTGATGTTCTCTTGGGCCAGCCATATATGTTGAAGCGTCATGTTATTTATGAGTCTCGACCCCATAGTGTCATTGTTACTGTGGGGGGTCATCTCTACAGGATACCAGAGGTAATTCCGACTATTTTCCCACCTAAACAGTGCCTCAAGGTAGTATCTCATACTACAAAATCCATCTTCTTCAGAGTCTTTTCAAAGCATGAACAAAAGAACACCACTGCAGCCTTAGTCCAAGCACCTTCTATCCAACAGAAGCAGGTCGAAAAGATTGCAACAAAGTGTAAGGATTCCTTTTACACACAGGAATATCATGTAGCCAGAATGTTTAAGAAGGTCCAACCCTTCTAGCCATAGGTTTTTGGAAACCTTCAAAAAGCTAAGAAGTGCAACTTATCCAACAAGGAAAGCAACTGATCAACATGTAGATTCAACAAACCCTTTTCCCTCTCCCCCGAGCACTCAACACAATGGATACAATTTCTCCCTAATGAGGGAGTATTTATCCAAGTGGATATTGGTGGCCACCCACCTTTTCCAACTGGCTCAAAACAGTTTTCTGGAAATTTTGGTAATCTACTATTTTTAGCATGTTTTAACTTCCGTGACCATTTTGAGGCCTTAAATGAAGATTTTTCAGGATCGATATTCTCAATATTGGTTGAAGGATTTGATTGATCCCCCCAAAATGAATCTCCTCTACGATACCTTTCCAACGAGCTATCATATGCCAAAGTTACACCCCTGGGAAGTTGATACACCAAACTACCCAAAACAGGGTCCACAAAACTGTTGGCTTTTCATCTTCCTGGGTTAGGGATTTTTATTTATTTATGATAAAAAGGCCTTTTGGGCCTCATTGTAAAATCATATTCTTGCGAATGCAAGTAGTGGACACATATCTTCTCAGATATAAGCTGCCACCATCCTAGCGAGTCTTTCACTCTGTATTTTTACAACCTTTGTACATTTTCGCTCATTAAAAGAAAATTGTGTATTAGTGTATCTATGTGTTTATGGATGCATCTCTAATACATTTGTGTTATATTATTGGATACCCAAGATATCTCTGTACATTTCTTTATTATATCTCTACTCTCATTTTGTGTCGAATATAATATGTATCAATGTTATCAGATCAGATTGCTCTTGTTCATTTTTCAGTGCATGTCCTTGACTAGGTCCGAGTATAGCAAGTTGGGTCTTGATCTTGTCTCTCTTTAAGACAATATCTCTCGCATGTTCAAGAAACCCTCCATGGCAGAAGAAAAGAAAAATGACAGAGAAAATGATTCTATTAATATGTTGCTTGAGCAAGCTCTCATGTGGCAGAGGGATGAAATGATGGAGAATTTTTCCCACATCCTTCAATGCCTATCGATAACAATAGGTGAGTCTTCATCAAGAGACTACTTTGGAAGTACCTATCCTTTCAAGGTACAAGTTAATTTTTATATTCCCATATTTGAAGGACATATAGATGAGGATGCCTTAGAAAAATGGTTAAATCTGCTAGAAGGTTTTTTCTTTGTTCATAATTTCTCCGATAGGGAAAATATCACCTTCACACACCTTAACGCTCTCTCCCATGTCAAAATTTTGTGGGAAACTTACTGGGAAAAAAGTTCCACAGAGGAGTCTGGAATATATGGGGTCGATCCCACTTGGGATTTTTTTGTGGATGAGTTGGAAACTATGAGGACAAGTACATGAGATGGACCACACTATGGAAAGAAAGGGGCCAAGCAGTTCCAGAGTTCACCAATACCTTCCATACCTTGTGCAACAAGCTGGGTATCAAAGACTCTGAATGACATTTGGTTCTGAAATACTGTGGGGCTCTACATGGTTACATCCAAAATAAAATGGGTTTTCTGGACATCTCATCACTCGGTTTTGCTTATTGATATGTTGTTAAAATCGAGCAGAAGTTTAAGCACAAGAAAAAATAGGAGTTCGGGTCTGCAAATATGAAAAAATGAAATGATAAAGACGACCCTAACAAACAACATCCCAAAAACCAGTCCAAGCCACAAGAAAATAAGGGTCACGGAAAGATGAAGAAGGACACTGGAAAATGGTGTGATTTCCACAAAATCCCCTCACAAAACATCGATGATTGTCGCTCAAAATAGTCATTGGTAGTTAATATAAAATACAAGGAGCCGAAACCTGATTCAGAATTTGATTCTGAAAATACTAATAGAAGACAGATCGTCGACCCAGACCCCAATTCTATTGTTGCGACCACAATAATTCAACTAGAAGAACCGACAGATTCTAAAGAGGGGGAGTGTCTTTTTCATTCACGTATGTGGGTGAAGTGGATCCCACTGCATTTTATTGTTGATA